>CAKNZV010000122.1:0-275358 GCA_932274525.1 Podabrus alpinus
TCACAACTTCAAGATCTTAACTTTAAGATAAATCAGAAAGTTTTTAGCTTAAAGTTTAAAACTTGCAATTCATAACTTCACAACTTCAAGATCTTAACTTTAAGATAAATCAGAAAGTTTTTAGCTTAAAGTTTAAAACTTGAAATTCATAACTTCACAACTTCAAGATCTTAACTTTAAGATAAATCAGAACTTAGTATCTTAAAGTTTAAAACTTGAAATTCATAACTTCACAACTTCAAGATCTTAACTTTAAGATAAATCAGAAAGTTTTTAGCTTAAAGTTTAAAACTTGAAATTCATAACTTCACAACTTCAAGATCTTAACTTTAAGATAAATCAGAAAGTTTTTAGCTTAAAGTTTAAAACTTGAAATTCATAACTTCACAACTTCAAGATCTTAACTTTAAGATAAATCAGAAAGTTTTTAGCTTAAAGTTTAAAAGTTGAAATTCATAACTTCACAACTTCAAGATCTTAACTTTAAGATAAATCAGAACTTAGTATCTTAAAGTTTAAAACTTGAAATTCATAACTTCACAACTTCAAGATCTTAACTTTAAGATAAATCAGAACTTAGTATCTTAAAGTTTAAAACTTGAAATTCATAACTTCACAACTTCAAGATCTTAACTTTAAGATAAATCAGAAAGTTTTTAGCTTAAAGTTTAAAACTTGCAATTCATAACTTCACAACTTCAAGATCTTAACTTTAAGATAAATCAGAACTTAGTATCTTAAAGTTTAAAACTTGCAATTCATAACTTCACAACTTCAAGATCTTAACTTTAAGATAAATCAGAACTTAGTATCTTAAAGTTTAAAACTTGAAATTCATAACTTCACAACTTCAAGATCTTAACTTTAAGATAAATCAGAAAGTTTTTAGCTTAAAGTTTAAAACTTGCAATTCATAACTTCACAACTTCAAGATCTTAACTTTAAGATAAATCAGAAAGTTTTTAGCTTAAAGTTTAAAACTTGCAATTCATAACTTCACAACTTCAAGATCTTAACTTTAAGATAAATCAGAACTTAGTATCTTAAAGTTTAAAACTTGAAATTCATAACTTCACAACTTCAAGATCTTAACTTTAAGATAAATCAGAAAGTTTTTAGCTTAAAGTTTAAAACTTGAAATTCATAACTTCACAACTTCAAGATCTTAACTTTAAGATAAATCAGAACTTAGTATCTTAAAGTTTAAAACTTGAAATTCATAACTTCACAACTTCAAGATCTTAACTTTAAGATAAATCAGAAAGTTTTTAGCTTAAAGTTTAAAACTTGCAATTCATAACTTCACAACTTCAAGATCTTAACTTTAAGATAAATCAGAACTTAGTATCTTAAAGTTTAAAACTTGAAATTCATAACTTCACAACTTCAAGATCTTAACTTTAAGATAAATCAGAACTTAGTATCTTAAAGTTTAAAACTTGAAATTCATAACTTCACAACTTCAAGATCTTAACTTTAAGATAAATCAGAACTTAGTATCTTAAAGTTTAAAACTTGCAATTCATAACTTCACAACTTCAAGATCTTAACTTTAAGATAAATCAGAACTTAGTATCTTAAAGTTTAAAACTTGAAATTCATAACTTCACAACTTCAAGATCTTAACTTTAAGATAAATCAGAAAGTTTTTAGCTTAAAGTTTAAAACTTGCAATTCATAACTTCACAACTTCAAGATCTTAACTTTAAGATAAATCAGAAAGTTTTTAGCTTAAAGTTTAAAACTTGCAATTCATAACTTCACAACTTCAAGATCTTAACTTTAAGATAAATCAGAACTTAGTATCTTAAAGTTTAAAACTTGAAATTCATAACTTCACAACTTCAAGATCTTAACTTTAAGATAAATCAGAAAGTTTTTAGCTTAAAGTTTAAAACTTGCAATTCATAACTTCACAACTTCAAGATCTTAACTTTAAGATAAATCAGAAAGTTTTTAGCTTAAAGTTTAAAACTTGAAATTCATAACTTCACAACTTCAAGATCTTAACTTTAAGATAAATCAGAAAGTTTTTAGCTTAAAGTTTAAAACTTGCAATTCATAACTTCACAACTTCAAGATCTTAACTTTAAGATAAATCAGAACTTAGTATCTTAAAGTTTAAAACTTGAAATTCATAACTTCACAACTTCAAGATCTTAACTTTAAGATAAATCAGAACTTAGTATCTTAAAGTTTAAAACTTGAAATTCATAACTTCACAACTTCAAGATCTTAACTTTAAGATAAATCAGAAAGTTTTTAGCTTAAAGTTTAAAACTTGCAATTCATAACTTCACAACTTCAAGATTTAACTTTAAGATAAATCAGAACTTAGTATCTTAAAGTTTAAAACTTGAAATTCATAACTTCACAACTTCAAGATCTTAACTTTAAGATAAATCAGAACTTAGTATCTTAAAGTTTAAAACTTGAAATTCATAACTTCACAACTTCAAGATCTTAACTTTAAGATAAATCAGAAAGTTTTTAGCTTAAAGTTTAAAACTTGAAATTCATAACTTCACAACTTCAAGATCTTAACTTTAAGATAAATCAGAAAGTTTTTAGCTTAAAGTTTAAAACTTGCAATTCATAACTTCACAACTTCAAGATCTTAACTTTAAGATAAATCAGAACTTAGTATCTTAAAGTTTAAAACTTGCAATTCATAACTTCACAACTTCAAGATCTTAACTTTAAGATAAATCAGAACTTAGTATCTTAAAGTTTAAAACTTGAAATTCATAACTTCACAACTTCAAGATCTTAACTTTAAGATAAATCAGAAAGTTTTTAGCTTAAAGTTTAAAACTTGCAATTCATAACTTCACAACTTCAAGATCTTAACTTTAAGATAAATCAGAACTTAGTATCTTAAAGTTTAAAACTTGAAATTCATAACTTCACAACTTCAAGATCTTAACTTTAAGATAAATCAGAAAGTTTTTAGCTTAAAGTTTAAAACTTGCAATTCATAACTTCACAACTTCAAGATCTTAACTTTAAGATAAATCAGAAAGTTTTTAGCTTAAAGTTTAAAACTTGCAATTCATAACTTCACAACTTCAAGATCTTAACTTTAAGATAAATCAGAACTTAGTATCTTAAAGTTTAAAACTTGAAATTCATAACTTCACAACTTCATGATCTTAACTTTAAGATAAATCAGAACTTAGTATCTTAAAGTTTAAAACTTGAAATTCATAACTTCACAACTTCAAGATCTTAACTTTAAGATAAATCAGAACTTAGTATCTTAAAGTTTAAAACTTGAAATTCATAACTTCACAACTTCAAGATCTTAACTTTAAGATAAATCAGAACTTAGTATCTTAAAGTTTAAAACTTGAAATTCATAACTTCACAACTTCAAGATCTTAACTTTAAGATAAATCAGAACTTAGTATCTTAAAGTTTAAAACTTGAAATTCATAACTTCACAACTTCAAGATCTTAACTTTAAGATAAATCAGAAAGTTTTTAGCTTAAAGTTTAAAACTTGAAATTCATAACTTCACAACTTCAAGATCTTAACTTTAAGATAAATCAGAAAGTTTTTAGCTTAAAGTTTAAAACTTGAAATTCATAACTTCACAACTTCAAGATCTTAACTTTAAGATAAATCAGAAAGTTTTTAGCTTAAAGTTTAAAACTTGAAATTCATAACTTCACAACTTCAAGATCTTAACTTTAAGATAAATCAGAAAGTTTTTAGCTTAAAGTTTAAAACTTGCAATTCATAACTTCACAACTTCAAGATCTTAACTTTAAGATAAATCAGAAAGTTTTTAGCTTAAAGTTTAAAACTTGAAATTCATAACTTCACAACTTCAAGATCTTAACTTTAAGATAAATCAGAAAGTTTTTAGCTTAAAGTTTAAAACTTGAAATTCATAACTTCACAACTTCAAGATCTTAACTTTAAGATAAATCAGAACTTAGTATCTTAAAGTTTAAAACTTGCAATTCATAACTTCACAACTTCAAGATCTTAACTTTAAGATAAATCAGAACTTAGTATCTTAAAGTTTAAAACTTGAAATTCATAACTTCACAACTTCAAGATCTTAACTTTAAGATAAATCAGAAAGTTTTTAGCTTAAAGTTTAAAACTTGCAATTCATAACTTCACAACTTCAAGATCTTAACTTTAAGATAAATCAGAACTTAGTATCTTAAAGTTTAAAACTTGAAATTCATAACTTCACAACTTCAAGATCTTAACTTTAAGATAAATCAGAAAGTTTTTAGCTTAAAGTTTAAAACTTGCAATTCATAACTTCACAACTTCAAGATCTTAACTTTAAGATAAATCAGAAAGTTTTTAGCTTAAAGTTTAAAACTTGAAATTCATAACTTCACAACTTCAAGATCTTAACTTTAAGATAAATCAGAAAGTTTTTAGCTTAAAGTTTAAAACTTGCAATTCATAACTTCACAACTTCAAGATCTTAACTTTAAGATAAATCAGAAAGTTTTTAGCTTAAAGTTTAAAACTTGAAATTCATAACTTCACAACTTCAAGATCTTAACTTTAAGATAAATCAGAAAGTTTTTAGCTTAAAGTTTAAAACTTGCAATTCATAACTTCACAACTTCAAGATCTTAACTTTAAGATAAATCAGAAAGTTTTTAGCTTAAAGTTTAAAACTTGAAATTCATAACTTCACAACTTCAAGATCTTAACTTTAAGATAAATCAGAACTTAGTATCTTAAAGTTTAAAACTTGAAATTCATAACTTCACAACTTCAAGATCTTAACTTTAAGATAAATCAGAAAGTTTTTAGCTTAAAGTTTAAAACTTGAAATTCATAACTTCACAACTTCAAGATCTTAACTTTAAGATAAATCAGAAAGTTTTTAGCTTAAAGTTTAAAACTTGCAATTCATAACTTCACAACTTCAAGATCTTAACTTTAAGATAAATCAGAACTTAGTATCTTAAAGTTTAAAACTTGAAATTCATAACTTCACAACTTCAAGATCTTAACTTTAAGATAAATCAGAAAGTTTTTAGCTTAAAGTTTAAAACTTGCAATTCATAACTTCACAACTTCAAGATCTTAACTTTAAGATAAATCAGAACTTAGTATCTTAAAGTTTAAAACTTGAAATTCATAACTTCACAACTTCAAGATCTTAACTTTAAGATAAATCAGAACTTAGTATCTTAAAGTTTAAAACTTGAAATTCATAACTTCACAACTTCAAGATCTTAACTTTAAGATAAATCAGAAAGTTTTTAGCTTAAAGTTTAAAACTTGCAATTCATAACTTCACAACTTCAAGATCTTAACTTTAAGATAAATCAGAACTTAGTATCTTAAAGTTTAAAACTTGAAATTCATAACTTCACAACTTCAAGATCTTAACTTTAAGATAAATCAGAACTTAGTATCTTAAAGTTTAAAACTTGAAATTCATAACTTCACAACTTCAAGATCTTAACTTTAAGATAAATCAGAACTTAGTATCTTAAAGTTTAAAACTTGAAATTCATAACTTCACAACTTCAAGATCTTAACTTTAAGATAAATCAGAACTTAGTATCTTAAAGTTTAAAACTTGAAATTCATAACTTCACAACTTCAAGATCTTAACTTTAAGATAAATCAGAACTTAGTATCTTAAAGTTTAAAACTTGAAATTCATAACTTCACAACTTCAAGATCTTAACTTTAAGATAAATCAGAAAGTTTTTAGCTTAAAGTTTAAAACTTGAAATTCATAACTTCACAACTTCAAGATCTTAACTTTAAGATAAATCAGAAAGTTTTTAGCTTAAAGTTTAAAACTTGAAATTCATAACTTCACAACTTCAAGATCTTAACTTTAAGATAAATCAGAAAGTTTTTAGCTTAAAGTTTAAAACTTGAAATTCATAACTTCACAACTTCAAGATCTTAACTTTAAGATAAATCAGAAAGTTTTTAGCTTAAAGTTTAAAACTTGCAATTCATAACTTCACAACTTCAAGATCTTAACTTTAAGATAAATCAGAAAGTTTTTAGCTTAAAGTTTAAAACTTGAAATTCATAACTTCACAACTTCAAGATCTTAACTTTAAGATAAATCAGAAAGTTTTTAGCTTAAAGTTTAAAACTTGAAATTCATAACTTCACAACTTCAAGATCTTAACTTTAAGATAAATCAGAACTTAGTATCTTAAAGTTTAAAACTTGCAATTCATAACTTCACAACTTCAAGATCTTAACTTTAAGATAAATCAGAAAGTTTTTAGCTTAAAGTTTAAAACTTGAAATTCATAACTTCACAACTTCAAGATCTTAACTTTAAGATAAATCAGAAAGTTTTTAGCTTAAAGTTTAAAACTTGAAATTCATAACTTCACAACTTCAAGATCTTAACTTTAAGATAAATCAGAACTTAGTATCTTAAAGTTTAAAACTTGCAATTCATAACTTCACAACTTCAAGATCTTAACTTTAAGATAAATCAGAACTTAGTATCTTAAAGTTTAAAACTTGAAATTCATAACTTCACAACTTCAAGATCTTAACTTTAAGATAAATCAGAAAGTTTTTAGCTTAAAGTTTAAAACTTGCAATTCATAACTTCACAACTTCAAGATCTTAACTTTAAGATAAATCAGAACTTAGTATCTTAAAGTTTAAAACTTGAAATTCATAACTTCACAACTTCAAGATCTTAACTTTAAGATAAATCAGAAAGTTTTTAGCTTAAAGTTTAAAACATGCAATTCATAACTTCACAACTTCAAGATCTTAACTTTAAGATAAATCAGAAAGTTTTTAGCTTAAAGTTTAAAACTTGAAATTCATAACTTCACAACTTCAAGATCTTAACTTTAAGATAAATCAGAAAGTTTTTAGCTTAAAGTTTAAAACTTGAAATTCATAACTTCACAACTTCAAGATCTTAACTTTAAGATAAATCAGAACTTAGTATCTTAAAGTTTAAAACTTGAAATTCATAACTTCACAACTTCAAGATCTTAACTTTAAGATAAATCAGAAAGTTTTTAGCTTAAAGTTTAAAACTTGAAATTCATAACTTCACAACTTCAAGATCTTAACTTTAAGATAAATCAGAAAGTTTTTAGCTTAAAGTTTAAAACTTGAAATTCATAACTTCACAACTTCAAGATCTTAACTTTAAGATAAATCAGAAAGTTTTTAGCTTAAAGTTTAAAACTTGCAATTCATAACTTCACAACTTCAAGATCTTAACTTTAAGATAAATCAGAAAGTTTTTAGCTTAAAGTTTAAAACTTGAAATTCATAACTTCACAACTTCAAGATCTTAACTTTAAGATAAATCAGAAAGTTTTTAGCTTAAAGTTTAAAACTTGAAATTCATAACTTCACAACTTCAAGATCTTAACTTTAAGATAAATCAGAACTTAGTATCTTAAAGTTTAAAACTTGCAATTCATAACTTCACAACTTCAAGATCTTAACTTTAAGATAAATCAGAACTTAGTATCTTAAAGTTTAAAACTTGAAATTCATAACTTCACAACTTCAAGATCTTAACTTTAAGATAAATCAGAAAGTTTTTAGCTTAAAGTTTAAAACTTGCAATTCATAACTTCACAACTTCAAGATCTTAACTTTAAGATAAATCAGAACTTAGTATCTTAAAGTTTAAAACTTGAAATTCATAACTTCACAACTTCAAGATCTTAACTTTAAGATAAATCAGAAAGTTTTTAGCTTAAAGTTTAAAACTTGCAATTCATAACTTCACAACTTCAAGATCTTAACTTTAAGATAAATCAGAAAGTTTTTAGCTTAAAGTTTAAAACTTGAAATTCATAACTTCACAACTTCAAGATCTTAACTTTAAGATAAATCAGAAAGTTTTTAGCTTAAAGTTTAAATCTTGAAATTCATAACTTCACAACTTCAAGATCTTAACTTTAAGATAAATCAGAACTTAGTATCTTAAAGTTTAAAACTTGAAATTCATAACTTCACAACTTCAAGATCTTAACTTTAAGATAAATCAGAACTTAGTATCTTAAAGTTTAAAACTTGAAATTCATAACTTCACAACTTCAAGATCTTAACTTTAAGATAAATCAGAACTTAGTATCTTAAAGTTTAAAACTTGAAATTCATAACTTCACAACTTCAAGATCTTAACTTTAAGATAAATCAGAAAGTTTTTAGCTTAAAGTTTAAAACTTGCAATTCATAACTTCACAACTTCAAGATCTTAACTTTAAGATAAATCAGAAAGTTTTTAGCTTAAAGTTTAAAACTTGAAATTCATAACTTCACAACTTCAAGATCTTAACTTTAAGATAAATCAGAACTTAGTATCTTAAAGTTTAAAACTTGAAATTCATAACTTCACAACTTCAAGATCTTAACTTTAAGATAAATCAGAACTTAGTATCTTAAAGTTTAAAACTTGAAATTCATAACTTCACAACTTCAAGATCTTAACTTTAAGATAAATCAGAAAGTTTTTAGCTTAAAGTTTAAAACTTGCAATTCATAACTTCACAACTTCAAGATCTTAACTTTAAGATAAATCAGAACTTAGTATCTTAAAGTTTAAAACTTGCAATTCATAACTTCACAACTTCAAGATCTTAACTTTAAGATAAATCAGAACTTAGTATCTTAAAGTTTAAAACTTGAAATTCATAACTTCACAACTTCAAGATCTTAACTTTAAGATAAATCAGAAAGTTTTTAGCTTAAAGTTTAAAACTTGCAATTCATAACTTCACAACTTCAAGATCTTAACTTTAAGATAAATCAGAAAGTTTTTAGCTTAAAGTTTAAAACTTGCAATTCATAACTTCACAACTTCAAGATCTTAACTTTAAGATAAATCAGAACTTAGTATCTTAAAGTTTAAAACTTGAAATTCATAACTTCACAACTTCAAGATCTTAACTTTAAGATAAATCAGAAAGTTTTTAGCTTAAAGTTTAAAACTTGAAATTCATAACTTCACAACTTCAAGATCTTAACTTTAAGATAAATCAGAACTTAGTATCTTAAAGTTTAAAACTTGAAATTCATAACTTCACAACTTCAAGATCTTAACTTTAAGATAAATCAGAAAGTTTTTAGCTTAAAGTTTAAAACTTGCAATTCATAACTTCACAACTTCAAGATCTTAACTTTAAGATAAATCAGAACTTAGTATCTTAAAGTTTAAAACTTGAAATTCATAACTTCACAACTTCAAGATCTTAACTTTAAGATAAATCAGAACTTAGTATCTTAAAGTTTAAAACTTGAAATTCATAACTTCACAACTTCAAGATCTTAACTTTAAGATAAATCAGAACTTAGTATCTTAAAGTTTAAAACTTGCAATTCATAACTTCACAACTTCAAGATCTTAACTTTAAGATAAATCAGAACTTAGTATCTTAAAGTTTAAAACTTGAAATTCATAACTTCACAACTTCAAGATCTTAACTTTAAGATAAATCAGAAAGTTTTTAGCTTAAAGTTTAAAACTTGCAATTCATAACTTCACAACTTCAAGATCTTAACTTTAAGATAAATCAGAAAGTTTTTAGCTTAAAGTTTAAAACTTGCAATTCATAACTTCACAACTTCAAGATCTTAACTTTAAGATAAATCAGAACTTAGTATCTTAAAGTTTAAAACTTGAAATTCATAACTTCACAACTTCAAGATCTTAACTTTAAGATAAATCAGAAAGTTTTTAGCTTAAAGTTTAAAACTTGCAATTCATAACTTCACAACTTCAAGATCTTAACTTTAAGATAAATCAGAAAGTTTTTAGCTTAAAGTTTAAAACTTGAAATTCATAACTTCACAACTTCAAGATCTTAACTTTAAGATAAATCAGAAAGTTTTTAGCTTAAAGTTTAAAACTTGCAATTCATAACTTCACAACTTCAAGATCTTAACTTTAAGATAAATCAGAACTTAGTATCTTAAAGTTTAAAACTTGAAATTCATAACTTCACAACTTCAAGATCTTAACTTTAAGATAAATCAGAACTTAGTATCTTAAAGTTTAAAACTTGAAATTCATAACTTCACAACTTCAAGATCTTAACTTTAAGATAAATCAGAAAGTTTTTAGCTTAAAGTTTAAAACTTGCAATTCATAACTTCACAACTTCAAGATTTAACTTTAAGATAAATCAGAACTTAGTATCTTAAAGTTTAAAACTTGAAATTCATAACTTCACAACTTCAAGATCTTAACTTTAAGATAAATCAGAACTTAGTATCTTAAAGTTTAAAACTTGAAATTCATAACTTCACAACTTCAAGATCTTAACTTTAAGATAAATCAGAAAGTTTTTAGCTTAAAGTTTAAAACTTGAAATTCATAACTTCACAACTTCAAGATCTTAACTTTAAGATAAATCAGAAAGTTTTTAGCTTAAAGTTTAAAACTTGCAATTCATAACTTCACAACTTCAAGATCTTAACTTTAAGATAAATCAGAACTTAGTATCTTAAAGTTTAAAACTTGCAATTCATAACTTCACAACTTCAAGATCTTAACTTTAAGATAAATCAGAACTTAGTATCTTAAAGTTTAAAACTTGAAATTCATAACTTCACAACTTCAAGATCTTAACTTTAAGATAAATCAGAAAGTTTTTAGCTTAAAGTTTAAAACTTGCAATTCATAACTTCACAACTTCAAGATCTTAACTTTAAGATAAATCAGAACTTAGTATCTTAAAGTTTAAAACTTGAAATTCATAACTTCACAACTTCAAGATCTTAACTTTAAGATAAATCAGAAAGTTTTTAGCTTAAAGTTTAAAACTTGCAATTCATAACTTCACAACTTCAAGATCTTAACTTTAAGATAAATCAGAAAGTTTTTAGCTTAAAGTTTAAAACTTGCAATTCATAACTTCACAACTTCAAGATCTTAACTTTAAGATAAATCAGAACTTAGTATCTTAAAGTTTAAAACTTGAAATTCATAACTTCACAACTTCAAGATCTTAACTTTAAGATAAATCAGAACTTAGTATCTTAAAGTTTAAAACTTGAAATTCATAACTTCACAACTTCAAGATCTTAACTTTAAGATAAATCAGAACTTAGTATCTTAAAGTTTAAAACTTGAAATTCATAACTTCACAACTTCAAGATCTTAACTTTAAGATAAATCAGAACTTAGTATCTTAAAGTTTAAAACTTGAAATTCATAACTTCACAACTTCAAGATCTTAACTTTAAGATAAATCAGAACTTAGTATCTTAAAGTTTAAAACTTGAAATTCATAACTTCACAACTTCAAGATCTTAACTTTAAGATAAATCAGAAAGTTTTTAGCTTAAAGTTTAAAACTTGAAATTCATAACTTCACAACTTCAAGATCTTAACTTTAAGATAAATCAGAAAGTTTTTAGCTTAAAGTTTAAAACTTGAAATTCATAACTTCACAACTTCAAGATCTTAACTTTAAGATAAATCAGAAAGTTTTTAGCTTAAAGTTTAAAACTTGAAATTCATAACTTCACAACTTCAAGATCTTAACTTTAAGATAAATCAGAAAGTTTTTAGCTTAAAGTTTAAAACTTGCAATTCATAACTTCACAACTTCAAGATCTTAACTTTAAGATAAATCAGAAAGTTTTTAGCTTAAAGTTTAAAACTTGAAATTCATAACTTCACAACTTCAAGATCTTAACTTTAAGATAAATCAGAAAGTTTTTAGCTTAAAGTTTAAAACTTGAAATTCATAACTTCACAACTTCAAGATCTTAACTTTAAGATAAATCAGAACTTAGTATCTTAAAGTTTAAAACTTGCAATTCATAACTTCACAACTTCAAGATCTTAACTTTAAGATAAATCAGAACTTAGTATCTTAAAGTTTAAAACTTAAAATTCATAACTTCACAACTTCAAGATCTTAACTTTAAGATAAATCAGAAAGTTTTTAGCTTAAAGTTTAAAACTTGCAATTCATAACTTCACAACTTCAAGATCTTAACTTTAAGATAAATCAGAACTTAGTATCTTAAAGTTTAAAACTTGAAATTCATAACTTCACAACTTCAAGATCTTAACTTTAAGATAAATCAGAAAGTTTTTAGCTTAAAGTTTAAAACTTGCAATTCATAACTTCACAACTTCAAGATCTTAACTTTAAGATAAATCAGAAAGTTTTTAGCTTAAAGTTTAAAACTTGAAATTCATAACTTCACAACTTCAAGATCTTAACTTTAAGATAAATCAGAAAGTTTTTAGCTTAAAGTTTAAAACTTGCAATTCATAACTTCACAACTTCAAGATCTTAACTTTAAGATAAATCAGAAAGTTTTTAGCTTAAAGTTTAAAACTTGAAATTCATAACTTCACAACTTCAAGATCTTAACTTTAAGATAAATCAGAAAGTTTTTAGCTTAAAGTTTAAAACTTGCAATTCATAACTTCACAACTTCAAGATCTTAACTTTAAGATAAATCAGAAAGTTTTTAGCTTAAAGTTTAAAACTTGAAATTCATAACTTCACAACTTCAAGATCTTAACTTTAAGATAAATCAGAACTTAGTATCTTAAAGTTTAAAACTTGAAATTCATAACTTCACAACTTCAAGATCTTAACTTTAAGATAAATCAGAAAGTTTTTAGCTTAAAGTTTAAAACTTGAAATTCATAACTTCACAACTTCAAGATCTTAACTTTAAGATAAATCAGAAAGTTTTTAGCTTAAAGTTTAAAACTTGCAATTCATAACTTCACAACTTCAAGATCTTAACTTTAAGATAAATCAGAACTTAGTATCTTAAAGTTTAAAACTTGAAATTCATAACTTCACAACTTCAAGATCTTAACTTTAAGATAAATCAGAAAGTTTTTAGCTTAAAGTTTAAAACTTGCAATTCATAACTTCACAACTTCAAGATCTTAACTTTAAGATAAATCAGAACTTAGTATCTTAAAGTTTAAAACTTGAAATTCATAACTTCACAACTTCAAGATCTTAACTTTAAGATAAATCAGAACTTAGTATCTTAAAGTTTAAAACTTGAAATTCATAACTTCACAACTTCAAGATCTTAACTTTAAGGTAAATCAGAAAGTTTTTAGCTTAAAGTTTAAAACTTGCAATTCATAACTTCACAACTTCAAGATCTTAACTTTAAGATAAATCAGAACTTAGTATCTTAAAGTTTAAAACTTGCAATTCATAACTTCACAACTTCAAGATCTTAACTTTAAGATAAATCAGAACTTAGTATCTTAAAGTTTAAAACTTGAAATTCATAACTTCACAACTTCAAGATCTTAACTTTAAGATAAATCAGAAAGTTTTTAGCTTAAAGTTTAAAACTTGCAATTCATAACTTCACAACTTCAAGATCTTAACTTTAAGATAAATCAGAAAGTTTTTAGCTTAAAGTTTAAAACTTGCAATTCATAACTTCACAACTTCAAGATCTTAACTTTAAGATAAATCAGAACTTAGTATCTTAAAGTTTAAAACTTGAAATTCATAACTTCACAACTTCAAGATCTTAACTTTAAGATAAATCAGAAAGTTTTTAGCTTAAAGTTTAAAACTTGCAATTCATAACTTCACAACTTCAAGATCTTAACTTTAAGATAAATCAGAACTTAGTATCTTAAAGTTTAAAACTTGAAATTCATAACTTCACAACTTCAAGATCTTAACTTTAAGATAAATCAGAACTTAGTATCTTAAAGTTTAAAACTTGAAATTCATAACTTCACAACTTCAAGATCTTAACTTTAAGATAAATCAGAAAGTTTTTAGCTTAAAGTTTAAAACTTGCAATTCATAACTTCACAACTTCAAGATCTTAACTTTAAGATAAATCAGAACTTAGTATCTTAAAGTTTAAAACTTGAAATTCATAACTTCACAACTTCAAGATCTTAACTTTAAGATAAATCAGAACTTAGTATCTTAAAGTTTAAAACTTGAAATTCATAACTTCACAACTTCAAGATCTTAACTTTAAGATAAATCAGAAAGTTTTTAGCTTAAAGTTTAAAACTTGCAATTCATAACTTCACAACTTCAAGATCTAAACTTTAAGATAAATCAGAAAGTTTTTAGCTTAAAGTTTAAAACTGGAAATTCATAACTTCACAACTTCAAGATCTTAACTTTAAGATAAATCAGAAAGTTTTTAGCTTAAAGTTTAAAACTTGCAATTCATAACTTCACAACTTCAAGATCTTAACTTTAAGATAAATCAGAAAGTTTTTAGCTTAAAGTTTAAAACTTGAAATTCATAACTTCACAACTTCAAGATCTTAACTTTAAGATAAATCAGAAAGTTTTTAGCTTAAAGTTTAAAACTTGCAATTCATAACTTCACAACTTCAAGATCTTAACTTTAAGATAAATCAGAAAGTTTTTAGCTTAAAGTTTAAAACTTGAAATTCATAACTTCACAACTTCAAGATCTTAACTTTAAGATAAATCAGAACTTAGTATCTTAAAGTTTAAAACTTGAAATTCATAACTTCACAACTTCAAGATCTTAACTTTAAGATAAATCAGAAAGTTTTTAGCTTAAAGTTTAAAACTTGAAATTCATAACTTCACAACTTCAAGATCTTAACTTTAAGATAAATCAGAAAGTTTTTAGCTTAAAGTTTAAAACTTGCAATTCATAACTTCACAACTTCAAGATCTTAACTTTAAGATAAATCAGAACTTAGTATCTTAAAGTTTAAAACTTGAAATTCATAACTTCACAACTTCAAGATCTTAACTTTAAGATAAATCAGAAAGTTTTTAGCTTAAAGTTTAAAACTTGCAATTCATAACTTCACAACTTCAAGATCTTAACTTTAAGATAAATCAGAACTTAGTATCTTAAAGTTTAAAACTTGAAATTCATAACTTCACAACTTCAAGATCTTAACTTTAAGATAAATCAGAACTTAGTATCTTAAAGTTTAAAACTTGAAATTCATAACTTCACAACTTCAAGATCTTAACTTTAAGATAAATCAGAAAGTTTTTAGCTTAAAGTTTAAAACTTGCAATTCATAACTTCACAACTTCAAGATCTTAACTTTAAGATAAATCAGAAAGTTTTTAGCTTAAAGTTTAAAACTTGAAATTCATAACTTCACAACTTCAAGATCTTAACTTTAAGATAAATCAGAAAGTTTTTAGCTTAAAGTTTAAAACTTGAAATTCATAACTTCACAACTTCAAGATCTTAACTTTAAGATAAATCAGAACTTAGTATCTTAAAGTTTAAAACTTGAAATTCATAACTTCACAACTTCAAGATCTTAACTTTAAGATAAATCAGAAAGTTTTTAGCTTAAAGTTTAAAACTTGCAATTCATAACTTCACAACTTCAAGATCTTAACTTTAAGATAAATCAGAAAGTTTTTAGCTTAAAGTTTAAAACTTGCAATTCATAACTTCACAACTTCAAGATCTTAACTTTAAGATAAATCAGAACTTAGTATCTTAAAGTTTAAAACTTGAAATTCATAACTTCACAACTTCAAGATCTTAACTTTAAGATAAATCAGAAAGTTTTTAGCTTAAAGTTTAAAACTTGCAATTCATAACTTCACAACTTCAAGATCTTAACTTTAAGATAAATCAGAACTTAGTATCTTAAAGTTTAAAACTTGAAATTCATAACTTCACAACTTCAAGATCTTAACTTTAAGATAAATCAGAACTTAGTATCTTAAAGTTTAAAACTTGAAATTCATAACTTCACAACTTCTAGATCTTAACTTTAAGATAAATCAGAAAGTTTTTAGCTTAAAGTTTAAAACTTGCAATTCATAACTTCACAACTTCAAGATCTTAACTTTAAGATAAATCAGAACTTAGTATCTTAAAGTTTAAAACTTGCAATTCATAACTTCACAACTTCAAGATCTTAACTTTAAGATAAATCAGAACTTAGTATCTTAAAGTTTAAAACTTGAAATTCATAACTTCACAACTTCAAGATCTTAACTTTAAGATAAATCAGAAAGTTTTTAGCTTAAAGTTTAAAACTTGCAATTCATAACTTCACAACTTCAAGATCTTAACTTTAAGATAAATCAGAAAGTTTTTAGCTTAAAGTTTAAAACTTGAAATTCATAACTTCACAACTTCAAGATCTTAACTTTAAGATAAATCAGAAAGTTTTTAGCTTAAAGTTTAAAACTTGCAATTCATAACTTCACAACTTCAAGATCTTAACTTTAAGATAAATCAGAAAGTTTTTAGCTTAAAGTTTAAAACTTGAAATTCATAACTTCACAACTTCAAGATCTTAACTTTAAGATAAATCAGAAAGTTTTTAGCTTAAAGTTTAAAACTTGCAATTCATAACTTCACAACTTCAAGATCTTAACTTTAAGATAAATCAGAAAGTTTTTAGCTTAAAGTTTAAAACTTGAAATTCATAACTTCACAACTTCAAGATCTTAACTTTAAGATAAATCAGAACTTAGTATCTTAAAGTTTAAAACTTGAAATTCATAACTTCACAACTTCAAGATCTTAACTTTAAGATAAATCAGAAAGTTTTTAGCTTAAAGTTTAAAACTTGAAATTCATAACTTCACAACTTCAAGATCTTAACTTTAAGATAAATCAGAAAGTTTTTAGCTTAAAGTTTAAAACTTGCAATTCATAACTTCACAACTTCAAGATCTTAACTTTAAGATAAATCAGAACTTAGTATCTTAAAGTTTAAAACTTGAAATTCATAACTTCACAACTTCAAGATCTTAACTTTAAGATAAATCAGAAAGTTTTTAGCTTAAAGTTTAAAACTTGCAATTCATAACTTCACAACTTCAAGATCTTAACTTTAAGATAAATCAGAACTTAGTATCTTAAAGTTTAAAACTTGAAATTCATAACTTCACAACTTCAAGATCTTAACTTTAAGATAAATCAGAACTTAGTATCTTAAAGTTTAAAACTTGAAATTCATAACTTCACAACTTCAAGATCTTAACTTTAAGATAAATCAGAAAGTTTTTAGCTTAAAGTTTAAAACTTGCAATTCATAACTTCACAACTTCAAGATCTTAACTTTAAGATAAATCAGAAAGTTTTTAGCTTAAAGTTTAAAACTTGAAATTCATAACTTCACAACTTCAAGATCTTAACTTTAAGATAAATCAGAAAGTTTTTAGCTTAAAGTTTAAAACTTGAAATTCATAACTTCACAACTTCAAGATCTTAACTTTAAGATAAATCAGAACTTAGTATCCTAAAGTTTAAAACTTGAAATTCATAACTTCACAACTTCAAGATCTTAACTTTAAGATAAATCAGAAAGTTTTTAGCTTAAAGTTTAAAACTTGAAATTCATAACTTCACAACTTCAAGATCTTAACTTTAAGATAAATCAGAAAGTTTTTAGCTTAAAGTTTAAAACTTGAAATTCATAACTTCACAACTTCAAGATCTTAACTTTAAGATAAATCAGAAAGTTTTTAGCTTAAAGTTTAAAACTTGCAATTCATAACTTCACAACTTCAAGATCTTAACTTTAAGATAAATCAGAAAGTTTTTAGCTTAAAGTTTAAAACTTGAAATTCATAACTTCACAACTTCAAGATCTTAACTTTAAGATAAATCAGAAAGTTTTTAGCTTAAAGTTTAAAACTTGAAATTCATAACTTCACAACTTCAAGATCTTAACTTTAAGATAAATCAGAACTTAGTATCTTAAAGTTTAAAACTTGCAATTCATAACTTCACAACTTCAAGATCTTAACTTTAAGATAAATCAGAACTTAGTATCTTAAAGTTTAAAACTTGAAATTCATAACTTCACAACTTCAAGATCTTAACTTTAAGATAAATCAGAAAGTTTTTAGCTTAAAGTTTAAAACTTGCAATTCATAACTTCACAACTTCAAGATCTTAACTTAAAGATAAATCAGAACTTAGTATCTTAAAGTTTTAAACTTGAAATTCATAACTTCACAACTTCAAGATCTTAACTTTAAGATAAATCAGAAAGTTTTTAGCTTAAAGTTTAAAACTTGCAATTCATAACTTCACAACTTCAAGATCTTAACTTTAAGATAAATCAGAAAGTTTTTAGCTTAAAGTTTAAAACTTGAAATTCATAACTTCACAACTTCAAGATCTTAACTTTAAGATAAATCAGAAAGTTTTTAGCTTAAAGTTTAAAACTTGAAATTCATAACTTCACAACTTCAAGATCTTAACTTTAAGATAAATCAGAACTTAGTATCTTAAAGTTTAAAACTTGAAATTCATAACTTCACAACTTCAAGATCTTAACTTTAAGATAAATCAGAACTTAGTATCTTAAAGTTTAAAACTTGAAATTCATAACTTCACAACTTCAAGATCTTAACTTTAAGATAAATCAGAACTTAGTATCTTAAAGTTTAAAACTTGAAATTCATAACTTCACAACTTCAAGATCTTAACTTTAAGATAAATCAGAAAGTTTTTAGCTTAAAGTTTAAAACTTGCAATTCATAACTTCACAACTTCAAGATCTTAACTTTAAGATAAATCAGAAAGTTTTTAGCTTAAAGTTTAAAACTTGAAATTCATAACTTCACAACTTCAAGATCTTAACTTTAAGATAAATCAGAAAGTTTTTAGCTTAAAGTTTAAAACTTGAAATTCATAACTTCACAACTTCAAGATCTTAACTTTAAGATAAATCAGAAAGTTTTTAGCTTAAAGTTTAAAACTTGCAATTCATAACTTCACAACTTCAAGATCTTAACTTTAAGATAAATCAGAACTTAGTATCTTAAAGTTTAAAACTTGAAATTCATAACTTCACAACTTCAAGATCTTAACTTTAAGATAAATCAGAAAGTTTTTAGCTTAAAGTTTAAAACTTGCAATTCATAACTTCACAACTTCAAGATCTTAACTTTAAGATAAATCAGAACTTAGTATCTTAAAGTTTAAAACTTGAAATTCATAACTTCACAACTTCAAGATCTTAACTTTAAGATAAATCAGAAAGTTTTTAGCTTAAAGTTTAAAACTTGAAATTCATAACTTCACAACTTCAAGATCTTAACTTTAAGATAAATCAGAAAGTTTTTAGCTTAAAGTTTAAAACTTGCAATTCATAACTTCACAACTTCAAGATCTTAACTTTAAGATAAATCAGAACTTAGTATCTTAAAGTTTAAAACTTGCAATTCATAACTTCACAACTTCAAGATCTTAACTTTAAGATAAATCAGAACTTAGTATCTTAAAGTTTAAAACTTGAAATTCATAACTTCACAACTTCAAGATCTTAACTTTAAGATAAATCAGAAAGTTTTTAGCTTAAAGTTTAAAACTTGCAATTCATAACTTCACAACTTCAAGATCTTAACTTTAAGATAAATCAGAACTTAGTATCTTAAAGTTTAAAACTTGAAATTCATAACTTCACAACTTCAAGATCTTAACTTTAAGATAAATCAGAAAGTTTTTAGCTTAAAGTTTAAAACTTGCAATTCATAACTTCACAACTTCAAGATCTTAACTTTAAGATAAATCAGAAAGTTTTTAGCTTAAAGTTTAAAACTTGCAATTCATAACTTCACAACTTCAAGATCTTAACTTTAAGATAAATCAGAACTTAGTATCTTAAAGTTTAAAACTTGAAATTCATAACTTCACAACTTCAAGATCTTAACTTTAAGATAAATCAGAAAGTTTTTAGCTTAAAGTTTAAAACTTGCAATTCATAACTTCACAACTTCAAGATCTTAACTTTAAGATAAATCAAAAAGTTTTTAGCTTAAAGTTTAAAACTTGAAATTCATAACTTCACAACTTCAAGATCTTAACTTTAAGATAAATCAGAACTTAGTATCTTAAAGTTTAAAACTTGAAATTCATAACTTCACAACTTCAAGATCTTAACTTTAAGATAAATCAGAAAGTTTTTAGCTTAAAGTTTAAAACTTGAAATTCATAACTTCACAACTTCAAGATCTTAACTTTAAGATAAATCAGAAAGTTTTTAGCTTAAAGTTTAAAACTTGAAATTCATAACTTCACAACTTCAAGATCTTAACTTTAAGATAAATCAGAAAGTTTTTAGCTTAAAGTTTAAAACTTGAAATTCATAACTTCACAACTTCAAGATCTTAACTTTAAGATAAATCAGAACTTAGTATCTTAAAGTTTAAAACTTGAAATTCATAACTTCACAACTTCAAGATCTTAACTTTAAGATAAATCAGAACTTAGTATCTTAAAGTTTAAAACTTGAAATTCATAACTTCACAACTTCAAGATCTTAACTTTAAGATAAATCAGAAAGTTTTTAGCTTAAAGTTTAAAACTTGCAATTCATAACTTCACAACTTCAAGATCTTAACTTTAAGATAAATCAGAACTTAGTATCTTAAAGTTTAAAACTTGCAATTCATAACTTCACAACTTCAAGATCTTAACTTTAAGATAAATCAGAACTTAGTATCTTAAAGTTAAGATCTTGAAATTCATAACTTCACAACTTCAAGATCTTAACTTTAAGATAAATCAGAAAGTTTTTAGCTTAAAGTTTAAAACTTGCAATTCATAACTTCACAACTTCAAGATCTTAACTTTAAGATAAATCAGAAAGTTTTTAGCTTAAAGTTTAAAACTTGCAATTCATAACTTCACAACTTCAAGATCTTAACTTTAAGATAAATCAGAACTTAGTATCTTAAAGTTTAAAACTTGAAATTCATAACTTCACAACTTCAAGATCTTAACTTTAAGATAAATCAGAACTTAGTATCTTAAAGTTTAAAACTTGCAATTCATAACTTCACAACTTCAAGATCTTAACTTTAAGATAAATCAGAACTTAGTATCTTAAAGTTTAAAACTTGAAATTCATAACTTCACAACTTCAAGATCTTAACTTTAAGATAAATCAGAAAGTTTTTAGCTTAAAGTTTAAAACTTGCAATTCATAACTTCACAACTTCAAGATCTTAACTTTAAGATAAATCAGAAAGTTTTTAGCTTAAAGTTTAAAACTTGCAATTCATAACTTCACAACTTCAAGATCTTAACTTTAAGATAAATCAGAACTTAGTATCTTAAAGTTTAAAACTTGAAATTCATAACTTCACAACTTCAAGATCTTAACTTTAAGATAAATCAGAAAGTTTTTAGCTTAAAGTTTAAAACTTGCAATTCATAACTTCACAACTTCAAGATCTTAACTTTAAGATAAATCAGAAAGTTTTTAGCTTAAAGTTTAAAACTTGAAATTCATAACTTCACAACTTCAAGATCTTAACTTTAAGATAAATCAGAAAGTTTTTAGCTTAAAGTTTAAAACTTGCAATTCATAACTTCACAACTTCAAGATCTTAACTTTAAGATAAATCAGAACTTAGTATCTTAAAGTTTAAAACTTGAAATTCATAACTTCACAACTTCAAGATCTTAACTTTAAGATAAATCAGAAAGTTTTTAGCTTAAAGTTTAAAACTTGCAATTCATAACTTCACAACTTCAAGATCTTAACTTTAAGATAAATCAGAAAGTTTTTAGCTTAAAGTTTAAAACTTGCAATTCATAACTTCACAACTTCAAGATCTTAACTTTAAGATAAATCAGAACTTAGTATCTTAAAGTTTAAAACTTGAAATTCATAACTTCACAACTTCAAGATCTTAACTTTAAGATAAATCAGAAAGTTTTTAGCTTAAAGTTTAAAACTTGCAATTCATAACTTCACAACTTCAAGATCTTAACTTTAAGATAAATCAAAAAGTTTTTAGCTTAAAGTTTAAAACTTGAAATTCATAACTTCACAACTTCAAGATCTTAACTTTAAGATAAATCAGAACTTAGTATCTTAAAGTTTAAAACTTGAAATTCATAACTTCACAACTTCAAGATCTTAACTTTAAGATAAATCAGAAAGTTTTTAGCTTAAAGTTTAAAACTTGAAATTCATAACTTCACAACTTCAAGATCTTAACTTTAAGATAAATCAGAAAGTTTTTAGCTTAAAGTTTAAAACTTGAAATTCATAACTTCACAACTTCAAGATCTTAACTTTAAGATAAATCAGAAAGTTTTTAGCTTAAAGTTTAAAACTTGAAATTCATAACTTCACAACTTCAAGATCTTAACTTTAAGATAAATCAGAACTTAGTATCTTAAAGTTTAAAACTTGAAATTCATAACTTCACAACTTCAAGATCTTAACTTTAAGATAAATCAGAACTTAGTATCTTAAAGTTTAAAACTTGAAATTCATAACTTCACAACTTCAAGATCTTAACTTTAAGATAAATCAGAAAGTTTTTAGCTTAAAGTTTAAAACTTGCAATTCATAACTTCACAACTTCAAGATCTTAACTTTAAGATAAATCAGAACTTAGTATCTTAAAGTTTAAAACTTGCAATTCATAACTTCACAACCTCAAGATCTTAACTTTAAGATAAATCAGAACTTAGTATCTTAAAGTTTAAAACTTGAAATTCATAACTTCACAACTTCAAGATCTTAACTTTAAGATAAATCAGAAAGTTTTTAGCTTAAAGTTTAAAACTTGCAATTCATAACTTCACAACTTCAAGATCTTAACTTTAAGATAAATCAGAAAGTTTTTAGCTTAAAGTTTAAAACTTGCAATTCATAACTTCACAACTTCAAGATCTTAACTTTAAGATAAATCAGAACTTAGTATCTTAAAGTTTAAAACTTGCAATTCATAACTTCACAACTTCAAGATCTTAACTTTAAGATAAATCAGAAAGTTTTTAGCTTAAAGTTTAAAACTTGAAATTCATAACTTCACAACTTCAAGATCTTAACTTTAAGATAAATCAGAACTTAGTATCTTAAAGTTTAAAACTTGAAATTCATAACTTCACAACTTCAAGATCTTAACTTTAAGATAAATCAGAAAGTTTTTAGCTTAAAGTTTAAAACTTGCAATTCATAACTTCACAACTTCAAGATCTTAACTTTAAGATAAATCAGAACTTAGTATCTTAAAGTTTAAAACTTGAAATTCATAACTTCACAACTTCAAGATCTTAACTTTAAGATAAATCAGAACTTAGTATCTTAAAGTTTAAAACTTGAAATTCATAACTTCACAACTTCAAGATCTTAACTTTAAGATAAATCAGAACTTAGTATCTTAAAGTTTAAAACTTGCAATTCATAACTTCACAACTTCAAGATCTTAACTTTAAGATAAATCAGAACTTAGTATCTTAAAGTTTAAAACTTGAAATTCATAACTTCACAACTTCAAGATCTTAACTTTAAGATAAATCAGAAAGTTTTTAGCTTAAAGTTTAAAACTTGCAATTCATAACTTCACAACTTCAAGATCTTAACTTTAAGATAAATCAGAAAGTTTTTAGCTTAAAGTTTAAAACTTGCAATTCATAACTTCACAACTTCAAGATCTTAACTTTAAGGTAAATCAGAACTTAGTATCTTAAAGTTTAAAACTTGAAATTCATAACTTCACAACTTCAAGATCTTAACTTTAAGATAAATCAGAAAGTTTTTAGCTTAAAGTTTAAAACTTGCAATTCATAACTTCACAACTTCAAGATCTTAACTTTAAGATAAATCAGAAAGTTTTTAGCTTAAAGTTTAAAACTTGAAATTCAT
Organism: Podabrus alpinus; assembly: GCA_932274525.1. NCBI lineage: Eukaryota > Metazoa > Arthropoda > Insecta > Coleoptera > Cantharidae > Podabrus > Podabrus alpinus. The sequence goes on from CAKNZV010000122.1 coordinate 23,577, forward strand.
AACTTCACAACTTCAAGATCTTAACTTTAAGATAAATCAGAAAGTTTTTAGCTTAAAGTTTAAAACTTGCAATTCATAACTTCACAACTTCAAGATCTTAACTTTAAGATAAATCAGAACTTAGTATCTTAAAGTTTAAAACTTGAAATTCATAACTTCACAACTTCAAGATCTTAACTTTAAGATAAATCAGAACTTAGTATCTTAAAGTTTAAAACTTGAAATTCATAACTTCACAACTTCAAGATCTTAACTTTAAGATAAATCAGAAAGTTTTTAGCTTAAAGTTTAAAACTTGCAATTCATAACTTCACAACTTCAAGATCTTAACTTTAAGATAAATCAGAACTTAGTATCTTAAAGTTTAAAACTTGAAATTCATAACTTCACAACTTCAAGATCTTAACTTTAAGATAAATCAGAACTTAGTATCTTAAAGTTTAAAACTTGAAATTCATAACTTCACAACTTCAAGATCTTAACTTTAAGATAAATCAGAAAGTTTTTAGCTTAAAGTTTAAAACTTGAAATTCATAACTTCACAACTTCAAGATCTTAACTTTAAGATAAATCAGAAAGTTTTTAGCTTAAAGTTTAAAACTTGCAATTCATAACTTCACAACTTCAAGATCTTAACTTTAAGATAAATCAGAACTTAGTATCTTAAAGTTTAAAACTTGCAATTCATAACTTCACAACTTCAAGATCTTAACTTTAAGATAAATCAGAACTTAGTATCTTAAAGTTTAAAACTTGAAATTCATAACTTCACAACTTCAAGATCTTAACTTTAAGATAAATCAGAAAGTTTTTAGCTTAAAGTTTAAAACTTGCAATTCATAACTTCACAACTTCAAGATCTTAACTTTAAGATAAATCAGAACTTAGTATCTTAAAGTTTAAAACTTGAAATTCATAACTTCACAACTTCAAGATCTTAACTTTAAGATAAATCAGAAAGTTTTTAGCTTAAAGTTTAAAACTTGCAATTCATAACTTCACAACTTCAAGATCTTAACTTTAAGATAAATCAGAAAGTTTTTAGCTTAAAGTTTAAAACTTGCAATTCATAACTTCACAACTTCAAGATCTTAACTTTAAGATAAATCAGAACTTAGTATCTTAAAGTTTAAAACTTGAAATTCATAACTTCACAACTTCAAGATCTTAACTTTAAGATAAATCAGAAAGTTTTTAGCTTAAAGTTTAAAACTTGCAATTCATAACTTCACAACTTCAAGATCTTAACTTTAAGATAAATCAGAAAGTTTTTAGCTTAAAGTTTAAAACTTGCAATTCATAACTTCACAACTTCAAGATCTTAACTTTAAGATAAATCAGAACTTAGTATCTTAAAGTTTAAAACTTGCAATTCATAACTTCACAACTTCAAGATCTTAACTTTAAGATAAATCAGAAAGTTTTTAGCTTAAAGTTTAAAACTTGAAATTCATAACTTCACAACTTCAAGATCTTAACTTTAAGATAAATCAGAACTTAGTATCTTAAAGTTTAAAACTTGAAATTCATAACTTCACAACTTCAAGATCTTAACTTTAAGATAAATCAGAAAGTTTTTAGCTTAAAGTTTAAAACTTGCAATTCATAACTTCACAACTTCAAGATCTTAACTTTAAGATAAATCAGAACTTAGTATCTTAAAGTTTAAAACTTGAAATTCATAACTTCACAACTTCAAGATCTTAACTTTAAGATAAATCAGAACTTAGTATCTTAAAGTTTAAAACTTGAAATTCATAACTTCACAACTTCAAGATCTTAACTTTAAGATAAATCAGAAAGTTTTTAGCTTAAAGTTTAAAACTTGCAATTCATAACTTCACAACTTCAAGATCTTAACTTTAAGATAAATCAGAACTTAGTATCTTAAAGTTTAAAACTTGAAATTCATAACTTCACAACTTCAAGATCTTAACTTTAAGATAAATCAGAAAGTTTTTAGCTTAAAGTTTAAAACTTGCAATTCATAACTTCACAACTTCAAGATCTTAACTTTAAGATAAATCAGAAAGTTTTTAGCTTAAAGTTTAAAACTTGCAATTCATAACTTCACAACTTCAAGATCTTAACTTTAAGATAAATCAGAACTTAGTATCTTAAAGTTTAAAACTTGAAATTCATAACTTCACAACTTCAAGATCTTAACTTTAAGATAAATCAGAAAGTTTTTAGCTTAAAGTTTAAAACTTGCAATTCATAACTTCACAACTTCAAGATCTTAACTTTTAGATAAATCAGAAAGTTTTTAGCTTAAAGTTTAAAACTTGAAATTCATAACTTCACAACTTCAAGATCTTAACTTTAAGATAAATCAGAAAGTTTTTAGCTTAAAGTTTAAAACTTGCAATTCATAACTTCACAACTTCAAGATCTTAACTTTAAGATAAATCAGAACTTAGTATCTTAAAGTTTAAAACTTGAAATTCATAACTTCACAACTTCAAGATCTTAACTTTAAGATAAATCAGAACTTAGTATCTTAAAGTTTAAAACTTGAAATTCATAACTTCACAACTTCAAGATCTTAACTTTAAGATAAATCAGAAAGTTTTTAGCTTAAAGTTTAAAACTTGCAATTCATAACTTCACAACTTCAAGTTTTTAACTTTAAGATAAATCAGAACTTAGTATCTTAAAGTTTAAAACTTGAAATTCATAACTTCACAACTTCAAGATCTTAACTTTAAGATAAATCAGAACTTAGTATCTTAAAGTTTAAAACTTGAAATTCATAACTTCACAACTTCAAGATCTTAACTTTAAGATAAATCAGAAAGTTTTTAGCTTAAAGTTTAAAACTTGAAATTCATAACTTCACAACTTCAAGATCTTAACTTTAAGATAAATCAGAAAGTTTTTAGCTTAAAGTTTAAAACTTGCAATTCATAACTTCACAACTTCAAGATCTTAACTTTAAGATAAATCAGAACTTAGTATCTTAAAGTTTAAAACTTGCAATTCATAACTTCACAACTTCAAGATCTTAACTTTAAGATAAATCAGAACTTAGTATCTTAAAGTTTAAAACTTGAAATTCATAACTTCACAACTTCAAGATCTTAACTTTAAGATAAATCAGAAAGTTTTTAGCTTAAAGTTTAAAACTTGCAATTCATAACTTCACAACTTCAAGATCTTAACTTTAAGATAAATCAGAACTTAGTATCTTAAAGTTTAAAACTTGAAATTCATAACTTCACAACTTCAAGATCTTAACTTTAAGATAAATCAGAAAGTTTTTAGCTTAAAGTTTAAAACTTGCAATTCATAACTTCACAACTTCAAGATCTTAACTTTAAGATAAATCAGAAAGTTTTTAGCTTAAAGTTTAAAACTTGCAATTCATAACTTCACAACTTCAAGATCTTAACTTTAAGATAAATCAGAACTTAGTATCTTAAAGTTTAAAACTTGAAATTCATAACTTCACAACTTCAAGATCTTAACTTTAAGATAAATCAGAAAGTTTTTAGCTTAAAGTTTAAAACTTGAAATTCATAACTTCACAATTTCAAGATCTTAACTTTAAGATAAATCAGAAAGTTTTTAGCTTAAAGTTTAAAACTTGCAATTCATAACTTCACAACTTCAAGATCTTAACTTTAAGATAAATCAGAACTTAGTATCTTAAAGTTTAAAACTTGAAATTCATAACTTCACAACTTCAAGATCTTAACTTTAAGATAAATCAGAAAGTTTTTAGCTTAAAGTTTAAAACTTGCAATTCATAACTTCACAACTTCAAGATCTTAACTTTAAGATAAATCAGAAAGTTTTTAGCTTAAAGTTTAAAACTTGCAATTCATAACTTCACAACTTCAAGATCTTAACTTTAAGATAAATCAGAACTTAGTATCTTAAAGTTTAAAACTTGAAATTCATAACTTCACAACTTCAAGATCTTAACTTTAAGATAAATCAGAAAGTTTTTAGCTTAAAGTTTAAAACTTGCAATTCATAACTTCACAACTTCAAGATCTTAACTTTAAGATAAATCAGAAAGTTTTTAGCTTAAAGTTTAAAACTTGCAATTCATAACTTCACAACTTCAAGATCTTAACTTTAAGATAAATCAGAACTTAGTATCTTAAAGTTTAAAACTTGCAATTCATAACTTCACAACTTCAAGATCTTAACTTTAAGATAAATCAGAAAGTTTTTAGCTTAAAGTTTAAAACTTGAAATTCATAACTTCACAACTTCAAGATCTTAACTTTAAGATAAATCAGAACTTAGTATCTTAAAGTTTAAAACTTGAAATTCATAACTTCACAACTTCAAGATCTTAACTTTAAGATAAATCAGAAAGTTTTTAGCTTAAAGTTTAAAACTTGCAATTCATAACTTCACAACTTCAAGATCTTAACTTTAAGATAAATCAGAACTTAGTATCTTAAAGTTTAAAACTTGAAATTCATAACTTCACAACTTCAAGATCTTAACTTTAAGATAAATCAGAACTTAGTATCTTAAAGTTTAAAACTTGCAATTCATAACTTCACAACTTCAAGATCTTAACTTTAAGATAAATCAGAACTTAGTATCTTAAAGTTTAAAACTTGCAATTCATAACTTCACAACTTCAAGATCTTAACTTTAAGATAAATCAGAACTTAGTATCTTAAAGTTTAAAACTTGAAATTCATAACTTCACAACTTCAAGATCTTAACTTTAAGATAAATCAGAAAGTTTTTAGCTTAAAGTTTAAAACTTGCAATTCATAACTTCACAACTTCAAGATCTTAACTTTAAGATAAATCAGAACTTAGTATCTTAAAGTTTAAAACTTGAAATTCATAACTTCACAACTTCAAGATCTTAACTTTAAGATAAATCAGAAAGTTTTTAGCTTAAAGTTTAAAACTTGCAATTCATAACTTCACAACTTCAAGATCTTAACTTTAAGATAAATCAGAAAGTTTTTAGCTTAAAGTTTAAAACTTGCAATTCATAACTTCACAACTTCAAGATCTTAACTTTAAGATAAATCAGAACTTAGTATCTTAAAGTTTAAAACTTGCAATTCATAACTTCACAACTTCAAGATCTTAACTTTAAGATAAATCAGAAAGTTTTTAGCTTAAAGTTTAAAACTTGAAATTCATAACTTCACAACTTCAAGATCTTAACTTTAAGATAAATCAGAACTTAGTATCTTAAAGTTTAAAACTTGAAATTCATAACTTCACAACTTCAAGATCTTAACTTTAAGATAAATCAGAAAGTTTTTAGCTTAAAGTTTAAAACTTGCAATTCATAACTTCACAACTTCAAGATCTTAACTTTAAGATAAATCAGAACTTAGTATCTTAAAGTTTAAAACTTGAAATTCATAACTTCACAACTTCAAGATCTTAACTTTAAGATAAATCAGAACTTAGTATCTTAAAGTTTAAAACTTGAAATTCATAACTTCACAACTTCAAGATCTTAACTTTAAGATAAATCAGAACTTAGTATCTTAAAGTTTTAAACTTGCAATTCATAACTTCACAACTTCAAGATCTTAACTTTAAGATAAATCAGAACTTAGTATCTTAAAGTTTAAAACTTGAAATTCATAACTTCACAACTTCAAGATCTTAACTTTAAGATAAATCAGAAAGTTTTTAGCTTAAAGTTTAAAACTTGCAATTCATAACTTCACAACTTCAAGATCTTAACTTTAAGATAAATCAGAAAGTTTTTAGCTTAAAGTTTAAAACTTGCAATTCATAACTTCACAACTTCAAGATCTTAACTTTAAGATAAATCAGAACTTAGTATCTTAAAGTTTAAAACTTGAAATTCATAACTTCACAACTTCAAGATCTTAACTTTAAGATAAATCAGAAAGTTTTTAGCTTAAAGTTTAAAACTTGCAATTCATAACTTCACAACTTCAAGATCTTAACTTTAAGATAAATCAGAAAGTTTTTAGCTTAAAGTTTAAAACTTGAAATTCATAACTTCACAACTTCAAGATCTTAACTTTAAGATAAATCAGAAAGTTTTTAGCTTAAAGTTTAAAACTTGCAATTCATAACTTCACAACTTCAAGATCTTAACTTTAAGATAAATCAGAACTTAGTATCTTAAAGTTTAAAACTTGAAATTCATAACTTCACAACTTCAAGATCTTAACTTTAAGATAAATCAGAACTTAGTATCTTAAAGTTTAAAACTTGAAATTCATAACTTCACAACTTCAAGATCTTAACTTTAAGATAAATCAGAAAGTTTTTAGCTTAAAGTTTAAAACTTGCAATTCATAACTTCACAACTTCAAGATTTTAACTTTAAGATAAATCAGAACTTAGTATCTTAAAGTTTAAAACTTGAAATTCATAACTTCACAACTTCAAGATCTTAACTTTAAGATAAATCAGAACTTAGTATCTTAAAGTTTAAAACTTGAAATTCATAACTTCACAACTTCAAGATCTTAACTTTAAGATAAATCAGAAAGTTTTTAGCTTAAAGTTTAAAACTTGAAATTCATAACTTCACAACTTCAAGATCTTAACTTTAAGATAAATCAGAAAGTTTTTAGCTTAAAGTTTAAAACTTGCAATTCATAACTTCACAACTTCAAGATCTTAACTTTAAGATAAATCAGAACTTAGTATCTTAAAGTTTAAAACTTGCAATTCATAACTTCACAACTTCAAGATCTTAACTTTAAGATAAATCAGAACTTAGTATCTTAAAGTTTAAAACTTGAAATTCATAACTTCACAACTTCAAGATCTTAACTTTAAGATAAATCAGAAAGTTTTTAGCTTAAAGTTTAAAACTTGCAATTCATAACTTCACAACTTCAAGATCTTAACTTTAAGATAAATCAGAACTTAGTATCTTAAAGTTTAAAACTTGAAATTCATAACTTCACAACTTCAAGATCTTAACTTTAAGATAAATCAGAAAGTTTTTAGCTTAAAGTTTAAAACTTGCAATTCATAACTTCACAACTTCAAGATCTTAACTTTAAGATAAATCAGAAAGTTTTTAGCTTAAAGTTTAAAACTTGCAATTCATAACTTCACAACTTCAAGATCTTAACTTTAAGATAAATCAGAACTTAGTATCTTAAAGTTTAAAACTTGAAATTCATAACTTCACAACTTCAAGATCTTAACTTTAAGATAAATCAGAAAGTTTTTAGCTTAAAGTTTAAAACTTGAAATTCATAACTTCACAATTTCAAGATCTTAACTTTAAGATAAATCAGAAAGTTTTTAGCTTAAAGTTTAAAACTTGCAATTCATAACTTCACAACTTCAAGATCTTAACTTTAAGATAAATCAGAACTTAGTATCTTAAAGTTTAAAACTTGAAATTCATAACTTCACAACTTCAAGATCTTAACTTTAAGATAAATCAGAAAGTTTTTAGCTTAAAGTTTAAAACTTGCAATTCATAACTTCACAACTTCAAGATCTTAACTTTAAGATAAATCAGAAAGTTTTTAGCTTAAAGTTTAAAACTTGCAATTCATAACTTCACAACTTCAAGATCTTAACTTTAAGATAAATCAGAACTTAGTATCTTAAAGTTTAAAACTTGAAATTCATAACTTCACAACTTCAAGATCTTAACTTTAAGATAAATCAGAAAGTTTTTAGCTTAAAGTTTAAAACTTGCAATTCATAACTTCACAACTTCAAGATCTTAACTTTAAGATAAATCAGAAAGTTTTTAGCTTAAAGTTTAAAACTTGCAATTCATAACTTCACAACTTCAAGATCTTAACTTTAAGATAAATCAGAACTTAGTATCTTAAAGTTTAAAACTTGCAATTCATAACTTCACAACTTCAAGATCTTAACTTTAAGATAAATCAGAAAGTTTTTAGCTTAAAGTTTAAAACTTGAAATTCATAACTTCACAACTTCAAGATCTTAACTTTAAGATAAATCAGAACTTAGTATCTTAAAGTTTAAAACTTGAAATTCATAACTTCACAACTTCAAGATCTTAACTTTAAGATAAATCAGAAAGTTTTTAGCTTAAAGTTTAAAACTTGCAATTCATAACTTCACAACTTCAAGATCTTAACTTTAAGATAAATCAGAACTTAGTATCTTAAAGTTTAAAACTTGAAATTCATAACTTCACAACTTCAAGATCTTAACTTTAAGATAAATCAGAACTTAGTATCTTAAAGTTTAAAACTTGCAATTCATAACTTCACAACTTCAAGATCTTAACTTTAAGATAAATCAGAACTTAGTATCTTAAAGTTTAAAACTTGCAATTCATAACTTCACAACTTCAAGATCTTAACTTTAAGATAAATCAGAACTTAGTATCTTAAAGTTTAAAACTTGAAATTCATAACTTCACAACTTCAAGATCTTAACTTTAAGATAAATCAGAAAGTTTTTAGCTTAAAGTTTAAAACTTGCAATTCATAACTTCACAACTTCAAGATCTTAACTTTAAGATAAATCAGAACTTAGTATCTTAAAGTTTAAAACTTGAAATTCATAACTTCACAACTGCAAGATCTTAACTTTAAGATAAATCAGAAAGTTTTTAGCTTAAAGTTTAAAACTTGCAATTCATAACTTCACAACTTCAAGATCTTAACTTTAAGATAAATCAGAAAGTTTTTAGCTTAAAGTTTAAAACTTGCAATTCATAACTTCACAACTTCAAGATCTTAACTTTAAGATAAATCAGAACTTAGTATCTTAAAGTTTAAAACTTGAAATTCATAACTTCACAACTTCAAGATCTTAACTTTAAGATAAATCAGAAAGTTTTTAGCTTAAAGTTTAAAACTTGAAATTCATAACTTCACAACTTCAAGATCTTAACTTTAAGATAAATCAGAAAGTTTTTAGCTTAAAGTTTAAAACTTGCAATTCATAACTTCACAACTTCAAGATCTTAACTTTAAGATAAATCAGAAAGTTTTTAGCTTAAAGTTTAAAACTTGCAATTCATAACTTCACAACTTCAAGATCTTAACTTTAAGATAAATCAGAAAGTTTTTAGCTTAAAGTTTAAAACTTGAAATTCATAACTTCACAACTTCAAGATCTTAACTTTAAGATAAATCAGAAAGTTTTTAGCTTAAAGTTTAAAACTTGCAATTCATAACTTCACAACTTCAAGATCTTAACTTTAAGATAAATCAGAAAGTTTTTAGCTTAAAGTTTAAAACTTGAAATTCATAACTTCACAACTTCAAGATCTTAACTTTAAGATAAATCAGAACTTAGTATCTTAAAGTTTAAAACTTGAAATTCATAACTTCACAACTTCAAGATCTTAACTTTAAGATAAATCAGAAAGTTTTTAGCTTAAAGTTTAAAACTTGCAATTCATAACTTCACAACTTCAAGATCTTAACTTTAAGATAAATCAGAACTTAGTATCTTAAAGTTTAAAACTTGAAATTCATAACTTCACAACTTCAAGATCTTAACTTTAAGATAAATCAGAAAGTTTTTAGCTTAAAGTTTAAAACTTGAAATTCATAACTTCACAACTTCAAGATCTTAACTTTAAGATAAATAAGAAAGTTTTTAGCTTAAAGTTTAAAACTTGAAATTCATAACTTCACAACTTCAAGATCTTAACTTTAAGATAAATCAGAAAGTTTTTAGCTTAAAGTTTAAAACTTGAAATTCATAACTTCACAACTTCAAGATCTTAACTTTAAGATAAATCAGAAAGTTTTTAGCTTAAAGTTTAAAACTTGAAATTCATAACTTCACAACTTCAAGATCTTAACTTTAAGATAAATCAGAACTTAGTATCTTAAAGTTTAAAACTTGAAATTCATAACTTCACAACTTCAAGATCTTAACTTTAAGATAAATCAGAACTTAGTATCTTAAAGTTTAAAACTTGAAATTCATAACTTCACAACTTCAAGATCTTAACTTTAAGATAAATCAGAACTTAGTATCTTAAAGTTTAAAACTTGCAATTCATAACTTCACAACTTCAAGATCTTAACTTTAAGATAAATCAGAACTTAGTATCTTAAAGTTTAAAACTTGAAATTCATAACTTCACAACTTCAAGATCTTAACTTTAAGATAAATCAGAAAGTTTTTAGCTTAAAGTTTAAAACTTGCAATTCATAACTTCACAACTTCAAGATCTTAACTTTAAGATAAATCAGAAAGTTTTTAGCTTAAAGTTTAAAACTTGCAATTCATAACTTCACAACTTCAAGATCTTAACTTTAAGATAAATCAAAACTTAGTATCTTAAAGTTTAAAACTTGAAATTCATAACTTCACAACTTCAAGATCTTAACTTTAAGATAAATCAGAAAGTTTTTAGCTTAAAGTTTAAAACTTGCAATTCATAACTTCACAACTTCAAGATCTTAACTTTAAGATAAATCAGAAAGTTTTTAGCTTAAAGTTTAAAACTTGAAATTCATAACTTCACAACTTCAAGATCTTAACTTTAAGATAAATCAGAAAGTTTTTAGCTTAAAGTTTAAAACTTGCAATTCATAACTTCACAACTTCAAGATCTTAACTTTAAGATAAATCAGAACTTAGTATCTTAAAGTTTAAAACTTGAAATTCATAACTTCACAACTTCAAGATCTTAACTTTAAGATAAATCAGAACTTAGTATCTTAAAGTTTAAAACTTGAAATTCATAACTTCACAACTTCAAGATCTTAACTTTAAGATAAATCAGAAAGTTTTTAGCTTAAAGTTTAAAACTTGCAATTCATAACTTCACAACTTCAAGATCTTAACTTTAAGATAAATCAGAACTTAGTATCTTAAAGTTTAAAACTTGAAATTCATAACTTCACAACTTCAAGATCTTAACTTTAAGATAAATCAGAAAGTTTTTAGCTTAAAGTTTAAAACTTGCAATTCATAACTTCACAACTTCAAGATCTTAACTTTAAGATAAATCAGAACTTAGTATCTTAAAGTTTAAAACTTGAAATTCATAACTTCACAACTTCAAGATCTTAACTTTAAGATAAATCAGAAAGTTTTTAGCTTAAAGTTTAAAACTTGAAATTCATAACTTCACAACTTCAAGATCTTAACTTTAAGATAAATCAGAAAGTTTTTAGCTTAAAGTTTAAAACTTGCAATTCATAACTTCACAACTTCAAGATCTTAACTTTAAGATAAATCAGAACTTAGTATCTTAAAGTTTAAAACTTGCAATTCATAACTTCACAACTTCAAGATCTTAACTTTAAGATAAATCAGAACTTAGTATCTTAAAGTTTAAAACTTGAAATTCATAACTTCACAACTTCAAGATCTTAACTTTAAGATAAATCAGAAAGTTTTTAGCTTAAAGTTTAAAACTTGCAATTCATAACTTCACAACTTCAAGATCTTAACTTTAAGATAAATCAGAACTTAGTATCTTAAAGTTTAAAACTTGAAATTCATAACTTCACAACTTCAAGATCTTAACTTTAAGATAAATCAGAAAGTTTTTAGCTTAAAGTTTAAAACTTGCAATTCATAACTTCACAACTTCAAGATCTTAACTTTAAGATAAATCAGAACTTAGTATCTTAAAGTTTAAAACTTGAAATTCATAACTTCACAACTTCAAGATCTTAACTTTAAGATAAATCAGAACTTAGTATCTTAAAGTTTAAAACTTGAAATTCATAACTTCACAACTTCAAGATCTTAACTTTAAGATAAATCAGAACTTAGTATCTTAAAGTTTAAAACTTGAAATTCATAACTTCACAACTTCAAGATCTTAACTTTAAGATAAATCAGAACTTAGTATCTTAAAGTTTAAAACTTGAAATTCATAACTTCACAACTTCAAGATCTTAACTTTAAGATAAATCAGAACTTAGTATCTTAAAGTTTAAAACTTGCAATTCATAACTTCACAACTTCAAGATCTTAACTTTAAGATAAATCAGAACTTAGTATCTTAAAGTTTAAAACTTGAAATTCATAACTTCACAACTTCAAGATCTTAACTTTAAGATAAATCAGAAAGTTTTTAGCTTAAAGTTTAAAACTTGCAATTCATAACTTCACAACTTCAAGATCTTAACTTTAAGATAAATCAGAAAGTTTTTAGCTTAAAGTTTAAAACTTGCAATTCATAACTTCACAACTTCAAGATCTTAACTTTAAGATAAATCAGAACTTAGTATCTTAAAGTTTAAAACTTGAAATTCATAACTTCACAACTTCAAGATCTTAACTTTAAGATAAATCAGAAAGTTTTTAGCTTAAAGTTTAAAACTTGCAATTCATAACTTCACAACTTCAAGATCTTAACTTTAAGATAAATCAGAAAGTTTTTAGCTTAAAGTTTAAAACTTGAAATTCATAACTTCACAACTTCAAGATCTTAACTTTAAGATAAATCAGAAAGTTTTTAGCTTAAAGTTTAAAACTTGCAATTCATAACTTCACAACTTCAAGATCTTAACTTTAAGATAAATCAGAACTTAGTATCTTAAAGTTTAAAACTTGAAATTCATAACTTCACAACTTCAAGATCTTAACTTTAAGATAAATCAGAACTTAGTATCTTAAAGTTTAAAACTTGAAATTCATAACTTCACAACTTCAAGATCTTAACTTTAAGATAAATCAGAAAGTTTTTAGCTTAAAGTTTAAAACTTGCAATTCATAACTTCACAACTTCAAGATCTTAACTTTAAGATAAATCAGAACTTAGTATCTTAAAGTTTAAAACTTGAAATTCATAACTTCACAACTTCAAGATCTTAACTTTAAGATAAATCAGAAAGTTTTTAGCTTAAAGTTTAAAACTTGAAATTCATAACTTCACAACTTCAAGATCTTAACTTTAAGATAAATCAGAAAGTTTTTAGCTTAAAGTTTAAAACTTGAAATTCATAACTTCACAACTTCAAGATCTTAACTTTAAGATAAATCAGAAAGTTTTTAGCTTAAAGTTTAAAACTTGCAATTCATAACTTCACAACTTCAAGATCTTAACTTTAAGATAAATCAGAAAGTTTTTAGCTTAAAGTTTAAAACTTGCAATTCATAACTTCACAACTTCAAGATCTTAACTTTAAGATAAATCAGAACTTAGTATCTTAAAGTTTAAAACTTGAAATTCATAACTTCACAACTTCAAGATCTTAACTTTAAGATAAATCAGAAAGTTTTTAGCTTAAAGTTTAAAACTTGAAATTCATAACTTCACAACTTCAAGATCTTAACTTTAAGATAAATCAGAAAGTTTTTAGCTTAAAGTTTAAAACTTGAAATTCATAACTTCACAACTTCAAGATCTTAACTTTAAGATAAATCAGAAAGTTTTTAGCTTAAAGTTTAAAACTTGAAATTCATAACTTCACAACTTCAAGATCTTAACTTTAAGATAAATCAGAAAGTTTTTAGCTTAAAGTTTAAAACTTGCAATTCATAACTTCACAACTTCAAGATCTTAACTTTAAGATAAATCAGAACTTAGTATCTTAAAGTTTAAAACTTGAAATTCATAACTTCACAACTTCAAGATCTTAACTTTAAGATAAATCAGAACTTAGTATCTTAAAGTTTAAAACTTGAAATTCATAACTTCACAACTTCAAGATCTTAACTTTAAGATAAATCAGAAAGTTTTTAGCTTAAAGTTTAAAACTTGCAATTCTTAACTTCACAACTTCAAGATCTTAACTTTAAGATAAATCAGAACTTAGTATCTTAAAGTTTAAAACTTGAAATTCATAACTTCACAACTTCAAGATCTTAACTTTAAGATAAATCAGAAAGTTTTTAGCTTAAAGTTTAAAACTTGCAATTCATAACTTCACAACTTCAAGATCTTAACTTTAAGATAAATCAGAAAGTTTTTAACTTAAAGTTTAAAACTTGCAATTCATAACTTCACAACTTCAAGATCTTAACTTTAAGATAAATCAGAACTTAGTATCTTAAAGTTTAAAACTTGAAATTCATAACTTCACAACTTCAAGATCTTAACTTTAAGATAAATCAGAAAGTTTTTAGCTTAAAGTTTAAAACTTGCAATTCATAACTTCACAACTTCAAGATCTTAACTTTAAGATAAATCAGAAAGTTTTTAGCTTAAAGTTTAAAACTTGAAATTCATAACTTCACAACTTCAAGATCTTAACTTTAAGATAAATCAGAAAGTTTTTAGCTTAAAGTTTAAAACTTTCAATTCATAACTTCACAACTTCAAGATCTTAACTTTAAGATAAATCAGAACTTAGTATCTTAAAGTTTAAAACTTGAAATTCATAACTTCACAACTTCAAGATCTTAACTTTAAGATAAATCAGAAAGTTTTTAGCTTAAAGTTTAAAACTTGCAATTCATAACTTCACAACTTCAAGATCTTAACTTTAAGATAAATCAGAACTTAGTATCTTAAAGTTTAAAACTTGAAATTCATAACTTCACAACTTCAAGATCTTAACTTTAAGATAAATCAGAAAGTTTTTAGCTTAAAGTTTAAAACTTGCAATTCATAACTTCACAACTTCAAGATCTTAACTTTAAGATAAATCAGAACTTAGTATCTTAAAGTTTAAAACTTGAAATTCATAACTTCACAACTTCAAGATCTTAACTTTAAGATAAATCAGAAAGTTTTTAGCTTAAAGTTTAAAACTTGAAATTCATAACTTCACAACTTCAAGATCTTAACTTTAAGATAAATCAGAAAGTTTTTAGCTTAAAGTTTAAAACTTGCAATTCATAACTTCACAACTTCAAGATCTTAACTTTAAGATAAATCAGAACTTAGTATCTTAAAGTTTAAAACTTGCAATTCATAACTTCACAACTTCAAGATCTTAACTTTAAGATAAATCAGAACTTAGTATCTTAAAGTTTAAAACTTGAAATTCATAACTTCACAACTTCAAGATCTTAACTTTAAGATAAATCAGAAAGTTTTTAGCTTAAAGTTTAAAACTTGCAATTCATAACTTCACAACTTCAAGATCTTAACTTTAAGATAAATCAGAACTTAGTATCTTAAAGTTTAAAACTTGAAATTCATAACTTCACAACTTCAAGATCTTAACTTTAAGATAAATCAGAAAGTTTTTAGCTTAAAGTTTAAAACTTGCAATTCATAACTTCACAACTTCAAGATCTTAACTTTAAGATAAATCAGAACTTAGTATCTTAAAGTTTAAAACTTGAAATTCATAACTTCACAACTTCAAGATCTTAACTTTAAGATAAATCAGAACTTAGTATCTTAAAGTTTAAAACTTGAAATTCATAACTTCACAACTTCAAGATCTTAACTTTAAGATAAATCAGAACTTAGTATCTTAAAGTTTAAAACTTGAAATTCATAACTTCACAACTTCAAGATCTTAACTTTAAGATAAATCAGAACTTAGTATCTTAAAGTTTAAAACTTGAAATTCATAACTTCACAACTTCAAGATCTTAACTTTAAGATAAATCAGAACTTAGTATCTTAAAGTTTAAAACTTGCAATTCATAACTTCACAACTTCAAGATCTTAACTTTAAGATAAATCAGAACTTAGTATCTTAAAGTTTAAAACTTGAAATTCATAACTTCACAACTTCAAGATCTTAACTTTAAGATAAATCAGAAAGTTTTTAGCTTAAAGTTTAAAACTTGCAATTCATAACTTCACAACTTCAAGATCTTAACTTTAAGATAAATCAGAAAGTTTTTAGCTTAAAGTTTAAAACTTGCAATTCATAACTTCACAACTTCAAGATCTTAACTTTAAGATAAATCAGAACTTAGTATCTAAAGTTTAAAACTTGAAATTCATAACTTCACAACTTCAAGATCTTAACTTTAAGATAAATCAGAAAGTTTTTAGCTTAAAGTTTAAAACTTGCAATTCATAACTTCACAACTTCAAGATCTTAACTTTAAGATAAATCAGAAAGTTTTTAGCTTAAAGTTTAAAACTTGAAATTCATAACTTCACAACTTCAAGATCTTAACTTTAAGATAAATCAGAAAGTTTTTAGCTTAAAGTTTAAAACTTGCAATTCATAACTTCACAACTTCAAGATCTTAACTTTAAGATAAATCAGAAAGTTTTTAGCTTAAAGTTTAAAACTTGAAATTCATAACTTCACAACTTCAAGATCTTAACTTTAAGATAAATCAGAACTTAGTATCTTAAAGTTTAAAACTTGAAATTCATAACTTCACAACTTCAAGATCTTAACTTTAAGATAAATCAGAAAGTTTTTAGCTTAAAGTTTAAAACTTGCAATTCATAACTTCACAACTTCAAGATCTTAACTTTAAGATAAATCAGAACTTAGTATCTTAAAGTTTAAAACTTGAAATTCATAACTTCACAACTTCAAGATCTTAACTTTAAGATAAATCAGAAAGTTTTTAGCTTAAAGTTTAAAACTTGCAATTCATAACTTCACAACTTCAAGATCTTAACTTTAAGATAAATCAGAAAGTTTTTAGCTTAAAGTTTAAAACTTGCAATTCATAACTTCACAACTTCAAGATCTTAACTTTAAGATAAATCAGAACTTAGTATCTTAAAGTTTAAAACTTGAAATTCATAACTTCACAACTTCAAGATCTTAACTTTAAGATAAATCAGAACTTAGTATCTTAAAGTTTAAAACTTGAAATTCACAACTTCACAACTTCAAGATCTTAACTTTAAGATAAATCAGAAAGTTTTTAGCTTAAAGTTTAAAACTTGCAATTCATAACTTCACAACTTCAAGATCTTAACTTTAAGATAAATCAGAACTTAGTATCTTAAAGTTTAAAACTTGAAATTCATAACTTCACAACTTCAAGATCTTAACTTTAAGATAAATCAGAAAGTTTTTAGCTTAAAGTTTAAAACTTGCAATTCATAACTTCACAACTTCAAGATCTTAACTTTAAGATAAATCAGAACTTAGTATCTTAAAGTTTAAAACTTGAAATTCATAACTTCACAACTTCAAGATCTTAACTTTAAGATAAATCAGAAAGTTTTTAGCTTAAAGTTTAAAACTTGAAATTCATAACTTCACAACTTCAAGATCTTAACTTTAAGATAAATCAGAAAGTTTTTAGCTTAAAGTTTAAAACTTGCAATTCATAACTTCACAACTTCAAGATCTTAACTTTAAGATAAATCAGAACTTAGTATCTTAAAGTTTAAAACTTGCAATTCATAACTTCACAACTTCAAGATCTTAACTTTAAGATAAATCAGAACTTAGTATCTTAAAGTTTAAAACTTGAAATTCATAACTTCACAACTTCAAGAACTTAACTTTAAGATAAATCAGAACTTAGTATCTTAAAGTTTAAAACTTGAAATTCATAACTTCACAACTTCAAGATCTTAACTTTAAGATAAATCAGAACTTAGTATCTTAAAGTTTAAAACTTGAAATTCATAACTTCACAACTTCAAGATCTTAACTTTAAGATAAATCAGAAAGTTTTTAGCTTAAAGTTTAAAACTTGCAATTCATAACTTCACAACTTCAAGATCTTAACTTTAAGATAAATCAGAACTTAGTATCTTAAAGTTTAAAACTTGAAATTCATAACTTCACAACTTCAAGATCTTAACTTTAAGATAAATCAGAAAGTTTTTAGCTTAAAGTTTAAAACTTGCAATTCATAACTTCACAACTTCAAGATCTTAACTTTAAGATAAATCAGAAAGTTTTTAACTTAAAGTTTAAAACTTGCAATTCATAACTTCACAACTTCAAGATCTTAACTTTAAGATAAATCAGAACTTAGTATCTTAAAGTTTAAAACTTGAAATTCATAACTTCACAACTTCAAGATCTTAACTTTAAGATAAATCAGAAAGTTTTTAGCTTAAAGTTTAAAACTTGCAATTCATAACTTCACAACTTCAAGATCTTAACTTTAAGATAAATCAGAAAGTTTTTAGCTTAAAGTTTAAAACTTGAAATTCATAACTTCACAACTTCAAGATCTTAACTTTAAGATAAATCAGAAAGTTTTTAGCTTAAAGTTTAAAACTTTCAATTCATAACTTCACAACTTCAAGATCTTAACTTTAAGATAAATCAGAACTTAGTATCTTAAAGTTTAAAACTTGAAATTCATAACTTCACAACTTCAAGATCTTAACTTTAAGATAAATCAGAAAGTTTTTAGCTTAAAGTTTAAAACTTGCAATTCATAACTTCACAACTTCAAGATCTTAACTTTAAGATAAATCAGAACTTAGTATCTTAAAGTTTAAAACTTGAAATTCATAACTTCACAACTTCAAGATCTTAACTTTAAGATAAATCAGAAAGTTTTTAGCTTAAAGTTTAAAACTTGCAATTCATAACTTCACAACTTCAAGATCTTAACTTTAAGATAAATCAGAACTTAGTATCTTAAAGTTTAAAACTTGAAATTCATAACTTCACAACTTCAAGATCTTAACTTTAAGATAAATCAGAAAGTTTTTAGCTTAAAGTTTAAAACTTGAAATTCATAACTTCACAACTTCAAGATCTTAACTTTAAGATAAATCAGAAAGTTTTTAGCTTAAAGTTTAAAACTTGCAATTCATAACTTCACAACTTCAAGATCTTAACTTTAAGATAAATCAGAACTTAGTATCTTAAAGTTTAAAACTTGCAATTCATAACTTCACAACTTCAAGATCTTAACTTTAAGATAAATCAGAACTTAGTATCTTAAAGTTTAAAACTTGAAATTCATAACTTCACAACTTCAAGATCTTAACTTTAAGATAAATCAGAAAGTTTTTAGCTTAAAGTTTAAAACTTGCAATTCATAACTTCACAACTTCAAGATCTTAACTTTAAGATAAATCAGAACTTAGTATCTTAAAGTTTAAAACTTGAAATTCATAACTTCACAACTTCAAGATCTTAACTTTAAGATAAATCAGAAAGTTTTTAGCTTAAAGTTTAAAACTTGCAATTCATAACTTCACAACTTCAAGATCTTAACTTTAAGATAAATCAGAACTTAGTATCTTAAAGTTTAAAACTTGAAATTCATAACTTCACAACTTCAAGATCTTAACTTTAAGATAAATCAGAACTTAGTATCTTAAAGTTTAAAACTTGAAATTCATAACTTCACAACTTCAAGATCTTAACTTTAAGATAAATCAGAACTTAGTATCTTAAAGTTTAAAACTTGAAATTCATAACTTCACAACTTCAAGATCTTAACTTTAAGATAAATCAGAACTTAGTATCTTAAAGTTTAAAACTTGAAATTCATAACTTCACAACTTCAAGATCTTAACTTTAAGATAAATCAGAACTTAGTATCTTAAAGTTTAAAACTTGCAATTCATAACTTCACAACTTCAAGATCTTAACTTTAAGATAAATCAGAACTTAGTATCTTAAAGTTTAAAACTTGAAATTCATAACTTCACAACTTCAAGATCTTAACTTTAAGATAAATCAGAAAGTTTTTAGCTTAAAGTTTAAAACTTGCAATTCATAACTTCACAACTTCAAGATCTTAACTTTAAGATAAATCAGAAAGTTTTTAGCTTAAAGTTTAAAACTTGCAATTCATAACTTCACAACTTCAAGATCTTAACTTTAAGATAAATCAGAACTTAGTATCTTAAAGTTTAAAACTTGAAATTCATAACTTCACAACTTCAAGATCTTAACTTTAAGATAAATCAGAAAGTTTTTAGCTTAAAGTTTAAAACTTGCAATTCATAACTTCACAACTTCAAGATCTTAACTTTAAGATAAATCAGAAAGTTTTTAGCTTAAAGTTTAAAACTTGAAATTCATAACTTCACAACTTCAAGATCTTAACTTTAAGATAAATCAGAAAGTTTTTAGCTTAAAGTTTAAAACTTGCAATTCATAACTTCACAACTTCAAGATCTTAACTTTAAGATAAATCAGAAAGTTTTTAGCTTAAAGTTTAAAACTTGAAATTCATAACTTCACAACTTCAAGATCTTAACTTTAAGATAAATCAGAACTTAGTATCTTAAAGTTTAAAACTTGAAATTCATAACTTCACAACTTCAAGATCTTAACTTTAAGATAAATCAGAAAGTTTTTAGCTTAAAGTTTAAAACTTGCAATTCATAACTTCACAACTTCAAGATCTTAACTTTAAGATAAATCAGAACTTAGTATCTTAAAGTTTAAAACTTGAAATTCATAACTTCACAACTTCAAGATCTTAACTTTAAGATAAATCAGAAAGTTTTTAGCTTAAAGTTTAAAACTTGCAATTCATAACTTCACAACTTCAAGATCTTAACTTTAAGATAAATCAGAAAGTTTTTAGCTTAAAGTTTAAAACTTGCAATTCATAACTTCACAACTTCAAGATCTTAACTTTAAGATAAATCAGAACTTAGTATCTTAAAGTTTAAAACTTGAAATTCATAACTTCACAACTTCAAGATCTTAACTTTAAGATAAATCAGAACTTAGTATCTTAAAGTTTAAAACTTGAAATTCACAACTTCACAACTTCAAGATCTTAACTTTAAGATAAATCAGAAAGTTTTTAGCTTAAAGTTTAAAACTTGCAATTCATAACTTCACAACTTCAAGATCTTAACTTTAAGATAAATCAGAACTTAGTATCTTAAAGTTTAAAACTTGAAATTCATAACTTCACAACTTCAAGATCTTAACTTTAAGATAAATCAGAAAGTTTTTAGCTTAAAGTTTAAAACTTGCAATTCATAACTTCACAACTTCAAGATCTTAACTTTAAGATAAATCAGAACTTAGTATCTTAAAGTTTAAAACTTGAAATTCATAACTTCACAACTTCAAGATCTTAACTTTAAGATAAATCAGAAAGTTTTTAGCTTAAAGTTTAAAACTTGAAATTCATAACTTCACAACTTCAAGATCTTAACTTTAAGATAAATCAGAAAGTTTTTAGCTTAAAGTTTAAAACTTGCAATTCATAACTTCACAACTTCAAGATCTTAACTTTAAGATAAATCAGAACTTAGTATCTTAAAGTTTAAAACTTGCAATTCATAACTTCACAACTTCAAGATCTTAACTTTAAGATAAATCAGAACTTAGTATCTTAAAGTTTAAAACTTGAAATTCATAACTTCACAACTTCAAGAACTTAACTTTAAGATAAATCAGAAAGTTTTTAGCTTAAAGTTTAAAACTTGCAATTCATAACTTCACAACTTCAAGATCTTAACTTTAAGATAAATCAGAACTTAGTATCTTAAAGTTTAAAACTTGAAATTCATAACTTCACAACTTCAAGATCTTAACTTTAAGATAAATCAGAAAGTTTTTAGCTTAAAGTTTAAAACTTGCAATTCATAACTTCACAACTTCAAAATCTTAATTTTAAGATAAATCAGAACTTAGTATCTTAAAGTTTAAAACTTGAAATTCATAACTTCACAACTTCAAGATCTTAACTTTAAGATAAATCAGAACTTAGTATCTTAAAGTTTAAAACTTGCAATTCATAACTTCACAACTTCAAGATCTTAACTTTAAGATAAATCAGAACTTAGTATCTTAAAGTTTAAAACTTGAAATTCATAACTTCACAACTTCAAGATCTTAACTTTAAGATAAATCAGAACTTAGTATCTTAAAGTTTAAAACTTGAAATTCATAACTTCACAACTTCAAGATCTTAACTTTAAGATAAATCAGAACTTAGTATCTTAAAGTTTAAAACTTGCAATTCATAACTTCACAACTTCAAGATCTTAACTTTAAGATAAATCAGAACTTAGTATCTTAAAGTTTAAAACTTGAAATTCATAACTTCACAACTTCAAGATCTTAACTTTAAGATAAATCAGAAAGTTTTTAGCTTAAAGTTTAAAACTTGCAATTCATAACTTCACAACTTCAAGATCTTAACTTTAAGATAAATCAGAAAGTTTTTAGCTTAAAGTTTAAAACTTGCAATTCATAACTTCACAACTTCAAGATCTTAACTTTAAGATAAATCAGAACTTAGTATCTTAAAGTTTAAAACTTGAAATTCATAACTTCACAACTTCAAGATCTTAACTTTAAGATAAATCAGAAAGTTTTTAGCTTAAAGTTTAAAACTTGCAATTCATAACTTCACAACTTCAAGATCTTAACTTTAAGATAAATCAGAAAGTTTTTAGCTTAAAGTTTAAAACTTGAAATTCATAACTTCACAACTTCAAGATCTTAACTTTAAGATAAATCAGAAAGTTTTTAGCTTAAAGTTTAAAACTTGCAATTCATAACTTCACAACTTCAAGATCTTAACTTTAAGATTAATCAGAACTTAGTATCTTAAAGTTTAAAACTTGAAATTCATAACTTCACAACTTCAAGATCTTAACTTTAAGATAAATCAGAACTTAGTATCTTAAAGTTTAAAACTTGAAATTCATAACTTCACAACTTCAAGATCTTAACTTTAAGATAAATCAGAAAGTTTTTAGCTTAAAGTTTAAAACTTGCAATTCATAACTTCACAACTTCAAGATCTTAACTTTAAGATAAATCAGAACTTAGTATCTTAAAGTTTAAAACTTGAAATTCATAACTTCACAACTTCAAGATCTTAACTTTAAGATAAATCAGAAAGTTTTTAGCTTAAAGTTTAAAACTTGCAATTCATAACTTCACAACTTCAAGATCTTAACTTTAAGATAAATCAGAACTTAGTATCTTAAAGTTTAAAACTTGAAATTCATAACTTCACAACTTCAAGATCTTAACTTTAAGATAAATCAGAAAGTTTTTAGCTTAAAGTTTAAAACTTGAAATTCATAACTTCACAACTTCAAGATCTTAACTTTAAGATTAATCAGAAAGTTTTTAGCTTAAAGTTTAAAACTTGCAATTCATAACTTCACAACTTCAAGATCTTAACTTTAAGATAAATCAGAACTTAGTATCTTAAAGTTTAAAACTTGCAATTCATAACTTCACAACTTCAAGATCTTAACTTTAAGATAAATCAGAACTTAGTATCTTAAAGTTTAAAACTTGAAATTCATAACTTCACAACTTCAAGATCTTAACTTTAAGATAAATCAGAAAGTTTTTAGCTTAAAGTTTAAAACTTGCAATTCATAACTTCACAACTTCAAGATCTTAACTTTAAGATAAATCAGAACTTAGTATCTTAAAGTTTAAAACTTGAAATTCATAACTTCACAACTTCAAGATCTTAACTTTAAGATAAATCAGAAAGTTTTTAGCTTAAAGTTTAAAACTTGCAATTCATAACTTCACAACTTCAAGATCTTAACTTTAAGATAAATCAGAAAGTTTTTAGCTTAAAGTTTAAAACTTGCAATTCATAACTTCACAACTTCAAGATCTTAACTTTAAGATAAATCAGAACTTAGTATCTTAAAGTTTAAAACTTGAAATTCATAACTTCACAACTTCAAGATCTTAACTTTAAGATAAATCAGAAAGTTTTTAGCTTAAAGTTTAAAACTTGCAATTCATAACTTCACAACTTCAAGATCTTAACTTTAAGATAAATCAGAAAGTTTTTAGCTTAAAGTTTAAAACTTGAAATTCATAACTTCACAACTTCAAGATCTTAACTTTAAGATAAATCAGAACTTAGTATCTTAAAGTTTAAAACTTGAAATTCATAACTTCACAACTTCAAGATCTTAACTTTAAGATAAATCAGAAAGTTTTTAGCTTAAAGTTTAAAACTTGAAATTCATAACTTCACAACTTCAAGATCTTAACTTTAAGATAAATCAGAAAGTTTTTAGCTTAAAGTTTAAAACTTGAAATTCATAACTTCACAACTTCAAGATCTTAACTTTAAGATAAATCAGAAAGTTTTTAGCTTAAAGTTTAAAACTTGAAATTCATAACTTCACAACTTCAAGATCTTAACTTTAAGATAAATCAGAACTTAGTATCTTAAAGTTTAAAACTTGAAATTCATAACTTCACAACTTCAAGATCTTAACTTTAAGATAAATCAGAACTTAGTATCTTAAAGTTTAAAACTTGAAATTCATAACTTCACAACTTCAAGATCTTAACTTTAAGATAAATCAGAAAGTTTTTAGCTTAAAGTTTAAAACTTGCAATTCATAACTTCACAACTTCAAGATCTTAACTTTAAGATAAATCAGAACTTAGTATCTTAAAGTTTAAAACTTGCAATTCATAACTTCACAACTTCAAGATCTTAACTTTAAGATAAATCAGAACTTAGTATCTTAAAGTTTAAAACTTGAAATTCATAACTTCACAACTTCAAGATCTTAACTTTAAGATAAATCAGAAAGTTTTTAGCTTAAAGTTTAAAACTTGCAATTCATAACTTCACAACTTCAAGATCTTAACTTTAAGATAAATCAGAAAGTTTTTAGCTTAAAGTTTAAAACTTGCAATTCATAACTTCACAACTTCAAGATCTTAACTTTAAGATAAATCAGAACTTAGTATCTTAAAGTTTAAAACTTGAAATTCATAACTTCACAACTTCAAGATCTTAACTTTAAGATAAATCAGAAAGTTTTTAGCTTAAAGTTTAAAACTTGCAATTCATAACTTCACAACTTCAAGATCTTAACTTTAAGATAAATCAGAAAGTTTTTAGCTTAAAGTTTAAAACTTGCAATTCATAACTTCACAACTTCAAGATCTTAACTTTAAGATAAATCAGAACTTAGTATCTTAAAGTTTAAAACTTGAAATTCATAACTTCACAACTTCAAGATCTTAACTTTAAGATAAATCAGAAAGTTTTTAGCTTAAAGTTTAAAACTTGAAATTCATAACTTCACAACTTCAAGATCTTAACTTTAAGATAAATCAGAAAGTTTTTAGCTTAAAGTTTAAAACTTGAAATTCATAACTTCACAACTTCAAGATCTTAACTTTAAGATAAATCAGAAAGTTTTTAGCTTAAAGTTTAAAACTTGAAATTCATAACTTCACAACTTCAAGATCTTAACTTTAAGATAAATCAGAACTTAGTATCTTAAAGTTTAAAACTTGAAATTCATAACTTCACAACTTCAAGATCTTAACTTTAAGATAAATCAGAACTTAGTATCTTAAAGTTTAAAACTTGAAATTCATAACTTCACAACTTCAAGATCTTAACTTTAAGATAAATCAGAACTTAGTATCTTAAAGTTTAAAACTTGCAATTCATAACTTCACAACTTCAAGATCTTAACTTTAAGATAAATCAGAACTTAGTATCTTAAAGTTTAAAACTTGAAATTCATAACTTCACAACTTCAAGATCTTAACTTTAAGATAAATCAGAAAGTTTTTAGCTTAAAGTTTAAAACTTGCAATTCATAACTTCACAACTTCAAGATCTTAACTTTAAGATAAATCAGAACTTAGTATCTTAAAGTTTAAAACTTGAAATTCATAACTTCACAACTTCAAGATCTTAACTTTAAGATAAATCAGAAAGTTTTTAGCTTAAAGTTTAAAACTTGCAATTCATAACTTCACAACTTCAAGATCTTAACTTTAAGATAAATCAGAAAGTTTTTAGCTTAAAGTTTAAAACTTGCAATTCATAACTTCACAACTTCAAGATCTTAACTTTAAGATAAATCAGAAAGTTTTTAGCTTAAAGTTTAAAACTTGAAATTCATAACTTCACAACTTCAAGATCTTAACTTTAAGATAAATCAGAACTTAGTATCTTAAAGTTTAAAACTTGCAATTCATAACTTCACAACTTCAAGATCTTAACTTTAAGATAAATCAGAACTTAGTATCTTAAAGTTTAAAACTTGAAATTCATAACTTCACAACTTCAAGATCTTAACTTTAAGATAAATCAGAAAGTTTTTAGCTTAAAGTTTAAAACTTGAAATTCATAACTTCACAACTTCAAGATCTTAACTTTAAGATAAATCAGAACTTAGTATCTTAAAGTTTAAAACTTGAAATTCATAACTTCACAACTTCAAGATCTTAACTTTAAGATAAATCAGAAAGTTTTTAGCTTAAAGTTTAAAACTTGAAATTCATAACTTCACAACTTCAAGATCTTAACTTTAAGATAAATCAGAAAGTTTTTAGCTTAAAGTTTAAAACTTGAAATTCATAACTTCACAACTTCAAGATCTTAACTTTAAGATAAATCAGAACTTAGTATCTTAAAGTTTAAAACTTGAAATTCATAACTTCACAACTTCAAGATCTTAACTTTAAGATAAATCAGAACTTAGTATCTTAAAGTTTAAAACTTGAAATTCATAACTTCACAACTTCAAGATCTTAACTTTAAGATAAATCAGAAAGTTTTTAGCTTAAAGTTTAAAACTTGCAATTCATAACTTCACAACTTCAAGATCTTAACTTTAAGATAAATCAGAACTTAGTATCTTAAAGTTTAAAACTTGAAATTCATAACTTCACAACTTCAAGATCTTAACTTTAAGATAAATCAGAAAGTTTTTAGCTTAAAGTTTAAAACTTGCAATTCATAACTTCACAACTTCAAGATCTTAACTTTAAGATAAATCAGAACTTAGTATCTTAAAGTTTAAAACTTGAAATTCATAACTTCACAACTTCAAGATCTTAACTTTAAGATAAATCAGAAAGTTTTTAGCTTAAAGTTTAAAACTTGCAATTCATAACTTCACAACTTCAAGATCTTAACTTTAAGATAAATCAGAAAGTTTTTAGCTTAAAGTTTAAAACTTGAAATTCATAACTTCACAACTTCAAGATCTTAACTTTAAGATAAATCAGAAAGTTTTTAGCTTAAAGTTTAAAACTTGAAATTCATAACTTCACAACTTCAAGATCTTAACTTTAAGATAAATCAGAACTTAGTATCTTAAAGTTTAAAACTTGAAATTCATAACTTCACAACTTCAAGATCTTAACTTTAAGATAAATCAGAAAGTTTTTAGCTTAAAGTTTAAAACTTGCAATTCATAACTTCACAACTTCAAGATCTTAACTTTAAGATAAATCAGAACTTAGTATCTTAAAGTTTAAAACTTGAAATTCATAACTTCACAACTTCAAGATCTTAACTTTAAGATAAATCAGAAAGTTTTTAGCTTAAAGTTTAAAACTTGCAATTCATAACTTCACAACTTCAAGATCTTAACTTTAAGATAAATCAGAACTTAGTATCTTAAAGTTTAAAACTTGAAATTCATAACTTCACAACTTCAAGATCTTAACTTTAAGATAAATCAGAAAGTTTTTAGCTTAAAGTTTAAAACTTGCAATTCATAACTTCACAACTTCAAGATCTTAACTTTAAGATAAATCAGAACTTAGTATCTTAAAGTTTAAAACTTGAAATTCATAACTTCACAACTTCAAGATCTTAACTTTAAGATAAATCAGAAAGTTTTTAGCTTAAAGTTTAAAACTTGCAATTCATAACTTCACAACTTCAAGATCTTAACTTTAAGATAAATCAGAAAGTTTTTAGCTTAAAGTTTAAAACTTGAAATTCATAACTTCACAACTTCAAGATCTTAACTTTAAGATAAATCAGAAAGTTTTTAGCTTAAAGTTTAAAACTTGAAATTCATAACTTCACAACTTCAAGATCTTAACTTTAAGATAAATCAGAACTTAGTATCTTAAAGTTTAAAACTTGAAATTCATAACTTCACAACTTCAAGATCTTAACTTTAAGATAAATCAGAACTTAGTATCTTAAAGTTTAAAACTTGAAATTCATAACTTCACAACTTCAAGATCTTAACTTTAAGATAAATCAGAACTTAGTATCTTAAAGTTTAAAACTTGAAATTCATAACTTCACAACTTCAAGATCTTAACTTTAAGATAAATCAGAAAGTTTTTAGCTTAAAGTTTAAAACTTGCAATTCATAACTTCACAACTTCAAGATCTTAACTTTAAGATAAATCAGAAAGTTTTTAGCTTAAAGTTTAAAACTTGAAATTCATAACTTCACAACTTCAAGATCTTAACTTTAAGATAAATCAGAAAGTTTTTAGCTTAAAGTTTAAAACTTGAAATTCATAACTTCACAACTTCAAGATCTTAACTTTAAGATAAATCAGAAAGTTTTTAGCTTAAAGTTTAAAACTTGAAATTCATAACTTCACAACTTCAAGATCTTAACTTTAAGATAAATCAGAAAGTTTTTAGCTTAAAGTTTAAAACTTGCAATTCATAACTTCACAACTTCAAGATCTTAACTTTAAGATAAATCAGAAAGTTTTTAGCTTAAAGTTTAAAACTTGAAATTCATAACTTCACAACTTCAAGATCTTAACTTTAAGATAAATCAGAAAGTTTTTAGCTTAAAGTTTAAAACTTGAAATTCATAACTTCACAACTTCAAGATCTTAACTTTAAGATAAATCAGAAAGTTTTTAGCTTAAAGTTTAAAACTTGCAATTCATAACTTCACAACTTCAAGATCTTAACTTTAAGATAAATCAGAACTTAGTATCTTAAAGTTTAAAACTTGAAATTCATAACTTCACAACTTCAAGATCTTAACTTTAAGATAAATCAGAAAGTTTTTAGCTTAAAGTTTAAAACTTGCAATTCATAACTTCACAACTTCAAGATCTTAACTTTAAGATAAATCAGAACTTAGTATCTTAAAGTTTAAAACTTGAAATTCATAACTTCACAACTTCAAGATCTTAACTTTAAGATAAATCAGAAAGTTTTTAGCTTAAAGTTTAAAACTTGCAATTCATAACTTCACAACTTCAAGATCTTAACTTTAAGATAAATCAGAACTTAGTATCTTAAAGTTTAAAACTTGAAATTCATAACTTCACAACTTCAAGATCTTAACTTTAAGATAAATCAGAAAGTTTTTAGCTTAAAGTTTAAAACTTGCAATTCATAACTTCACAACTTCAAGATCTTAACTTTAAGATAAATCAGATTTATCTTAAAGTTAAGATCTTGAAGTTGTGAAGTTATGAATTTCAAGTTTTAAACTTTAAGATACTAAGTTCTGATTTATCTTAAAGTTAAGATCTTGAAGTTGTGAAGTTATGAATTTCAAGTTTTAAACTTTAAGCTAAAAACTTTCTGATTTATCTTAAAGTTAAGATCTTGAAGTTGTGAAGTTATGAATTTCAAGTTTTAAACTTTAAGATACTAAGTTCTGATTTATCTTAAAGTTAAGATCTTGAAGTTGTGAAGTTATGAATTTCAAGTTTTAAACTTTAAGATACTAAGTTCTGATTTATCTTAAAGTTAAGATCTTGAAGTTGTGAAGTTATGAATTTCAAGTTTTAAACTTTAAGCTAAAAACTTTCTGATTTATCTTAAAGTTTAAAACTTGAAATTCATAACTTCACAACTTCAAGATCTTAACTTTAAGATAAATCAGAAAGTTTTTAGCTTAAAGTTTAAAACTTGAAATTCATAACTTCACAACTTCAAGATCTTAACTTTAAGATAAATCAGAAAGTTTTTAGCTTAAAGTTTAAAACTTGCAATTCATAACTTCACAACTTCAAGATCTTAACTTTAAGATAAATCAGAACTTAGTATCTTAAAGTTTAAAACTTGAAATTCATAACTTCACAACTTCAAGATCTTAACTTTAAGATAAATCAGAACTTAGTATCTTAAAGTTTAAAACTTGAAATTCATAACTTCACAACTTCAAGATCTTAACTTTAAGATAAATCAGAACTTAGTATCTTAAAGTTTAAAACTTGAAATTCATAACTTCACAACTTCAAGATCTTAACTTTAAGATAAATCAGAAAGTTTTTAGCTTAAAGTTTAAAACTTGAAATTCATAACTTCACAACTTCAAGATCTTAACTTTAAGATAAATCAGAACTTAGTATCTTAAAGTTTAAAACTTGAAATTCATAACTTCACAACTTCAAGATCTTAACTTTAAGATAAATCAGAACTTAGTATCTTAAAGTTTAAAACTTGAAATTCATAACTTCACAACTTCAAGATCTTAACTTTAAGATAAATCAGAACTTAGTATCTTAAAGTTTAAAACTTGAAATTCATAACTTCACAACTTCAAGATCTTAACTTTAAGATAAATCAGAAAGTTTTTAGCTTAAAGTTTAAAACTTGAAATTCATAACTTCACAACTTCAAGATCTTAACTTTAAGATAAATCAGAAAGTTTTTAGCTTAAAGTTTAAAACTTGCAATTCATAACTTCACAACTTCAAGATCTTAACTTTAAGATAAATCAGAAAGTTTTTAGCTTAAAGTTTAAAACTTGCAATTCATAACTTCACAACTTCAAGATCTTAACTTTAAGATAAATCAGAAAGTTTTTAGCTTAAAGTTTAAAACTTGCAATTCATAACTTCACAACTTCAAGATCTTAAAGTTAAGATCTTGAAGTTGTGAAGTTATGAATTGCAAGTTTTAAACTTTAAGCTAAAAACTTTCTGATTTATCTTAAAGTTAAGATCTTGAAGTTGTGAAGTTATGAATTTCAAGTTTTAAACTTTAAGATACTAAGTTCTGATTTATCTTAAAGTTAAGATCTTGAAGTTGTGAAGTTATGAATTGCAAGTTTTAAACTTTAAGCTAAAAACTTTCTGATTTATCTTAAAGTTAAGATCTTGAAGTTGTGAAGTTATGAATTTCAAGTTTTAAACTTTAAGATACTAAGTTCTGATTTATCTTAAAGTTAAGATCTTGAAGTTGTGAAGTTATGAATTTCAAGTTTTAAACTTTAAGCTAAAAACTTTCTGATTTATCTTAAAGTTAAGATCTTGAAGTTGTGAAGTTATGAATTTCAAGTTTTAAACTTTAAGCTAAAAACTTTCTGATTTATCTTAAAGTTAAGATCTTGAAGTTGTGAAGTTATGAATTGCAAGTTTTAAACTTTAAGCTAAAAACTTTCTGATTTATCTTAAAGTTAAGATCTTGAAGTTGTGAAGTTATGAATTTCAAGTTTTAAACTTTAAGATACTAAGTTCTGATTTATCTTAAAGTTAAGATCTTGAAGTTGTGAAGTTATGAATTGCAAGTTTTAAACTTTAAGCTAAAAACTTTCTGATTTATCTTAAAGTTAAGATCTTGAAGTTGTGAAGTTATGAATTTCAAGTTTTAAACTTTAAGCTAAAAACTTTCTGATTTATCTTAAAGTTAAGATCTTGAAGTTGTGAAGTTATGAATTGCAAGTTTTAAACTTGAAGCTAAAAACTTTCTGATTTATCTTAAAGTTAAGATCTTGAAGTTGTGAAGTTATGAATTTCAAGTTTTAAACTTTAAGATACTAAGTTCTGATTTATCTTAAAGTTAAGATCTTGAAGTTGTGAAGTTATGAATTTCAAGTTTTAAACTTTAAGATACTAAGTTCTGATTTATCTTAAAGTTAAGATCTTGAAGTTGTGAAGTTATGAATTGCAAGTTTTAAACTTTAAGCTAAAAACTTTCTGATTTATCTTAAAGTTAAGATCTTGAAGTTGTGAAGTTATGAATTTCAAGTTTTAAACTTTAAGCTAAAAACTTTCTGATTTATCTTAAAGTTAAGATCTTGAAGTTGTGAAGTTATGAATTTCAAGTTTTAAACTTTAAGATACTAAGTTCTGATTTATCTTAAAGTTAAGATCTTGAAGTTGTGAAGTTATGAATTGCAAGTTTTAAACTTTAAGCTAAAAACTTTCTGATTTATCTTAAAGTTAAGATCTTGAAGTTGTGAAGTTATGAATTGCAAGTTTTAAACTTTAAGATACTAAGTTCTGATTTATCTTAAAGTTAAGATCTTGAAGTTGTGAAGTTATGAATTGCAAGTTTTAAACTTTAAGCTAAAAACTTTCTGATTTATCTTAAAGT
This sequence comes from Podabrus alpinus, assembly GCA_932274525.1. NCBI lineage: Eukaryota > Metazoa > Arthropoda > Insecta > Coleoptera > Cantharidae > Podabrus > Podabrus alpinus. The sequence goes on from CAKNZV010000122.1 coordinate 55,284, forward strand.
TAAGATCTTGAAGTTGTGAAGTTATGAATTTCAAGTTTTAAACTTTAAGATACTAAGTTCTGATTTATCTTAAAGTTAAGATCTTGAAGTTGTGAAGTTATGAATTGCAAGTTTTAAACTTTAACCTAAAAACTTTCTGATTTATCTTAAAGTTAAGATCTTGAAGTTGTGAAGTTATGAATTTCAAGTTTTAAACTTTAAGATACTAAGTTCTGATTTATCTTAAAGTTAAGATCTTGAAGTTGTGAAGTTATGAATTTCAAGTTTTAAACTTTAAAATACTAAGTTCTGATTTATCTTAAAGTTAAGATCTTGAAGTTGTGAAGTTATGAATTTCAAGTTTTAAACTTTAAGCTAAAAACTTTCTGATTTATCTTAAAGTTAAGATCTTGAAGTTGTGAAGTTATGAATTGCAAGTTTTAAACTTTAAGCTAAAAACTTTCTGATTTATCTTAAAGTTAAGATCTTGAAGTTGTGAAGTTATGAATTTCAAGTTTTAAACTTTAAGCTAAAAACTTTCTGATTTATCTTAAAGTTAAGATCTTGAAGTTGTGAAGTTATGAATTTCAAGTTTTAAACTTTAAGATACTAAGTTCTGATTTATCTTAAAGTTAAGATCTTGAAGTTGTGAAGTTATGAATTTCAAGTTTTAAACTTTAAGCTAAAAATTTTCTGATTTATCTTAAAGTTAAGATCTTGAAGTTGTGAAGTTATGAATTTCAAGTTTTAAACTTTAAGATACTAAGTTCTGATTTATCTTAAAGTTAAGATCTTGAAGTTGTGAAGTTATGAATTTCAAGTTTTAAACTTTAAGATACTAAGTTCTGATTTATCTTAAAGTTAAGATCTTGAAGTTGTGAAGTTATGAATTTCAAGTTTTAAACTTTAAGATACTAAGTTCTGATTTATCTTAAAGTTAAGATCTTGAAGTTGTGAAGTTATGAATTTCAAGTTTTAAACTTTAAGCTAAAAACTTTCTGATTTATCTTAAAGTTAAGATCTTGAAGTTGTGAAGTTATGAATTTCAAGTTTTAAACTTTAAGCTAAAAACTTTCTGATTTATCTTAAAGTTAAGATCTTGAAGTTGTGAAGTTATGAATTTCAAGTTTTAAACTTTAAGATACTAAGTTCTGATTTATCTTAAAGTTAAGATCTTGAAGTTGTGAAGTTATGAATTTCAAGTTTTAAACTTTAAGATACTAAGTTCTGATTTATCTTAAAGTTAAGATCTTGAAGTTGTGAAGTTATGAATTTCAAGTTTTAAACTTTAAGCTAAAAACTTTCTGATTTATCTTAAAGTTAAGATCTTGAAGTTGTGAAGTTATGAATTGCAAGTTTTAAACTTTAAGCTAAAAACTTTCTGATTTATCTTAAAGTTAAGATCTTGAAGTTGTGAAGTTATGAATTGCAAGTTTTAAACTTTAAGCTAAAAACTTTCTGATTTATCTTAAAGTTAAGATCTTGAAGTTGTGAAGTTATGAATTTCAAGTTTTAAACTTTAAGATACTAAGTTCTGATTTATCTTAAAGTTAAGATCTTGAAGTTGTGAAGTTATGAATTGCAAGTTTTAAACTTTAAGATACTAAGTTCTGATTTATCTTAAAGTTAAGATCTTGAAGTTGTGAAGTTATGAATTTCAAGTTTTAAACTTTAAGCTAAAAACTTTCTGATTTATCTTAAAGTTAAGATCTTGAAGTTGTGAAGTTATGAATTTCAAGTTTTAAACTTTAAGATACTAAGTTCTGATTTATCTTAAAGTTAAGATCTTGAAGTTGTGAAGTTATGAATTGCAAGTTTTAAACTTTAAGATACTAAGTTCTGATTTATCTTAAAGTTAAGATCTTGAAGTTGTGAAGTTATGAATTTCAAGTTTTAAACTTTAAGATACTAAGTTCTGATTTATCTTAAAGTTAAGATCTTGAAGTTGTGAAGTTATGAATTTCAAGTTTTAAACTTTAAGATACTAAGTTCTGATTTATCTCAAAGTTAAGATCTTGAAGTTGTGAAGTTATGAATTTCAAGTTTTAAACTTTAAGCTAAAAACTTTCTGATTTATCTTAAAGTTAAGATCTTGAAGTTGTGAAGTTATGAATTTCAAGTTTTAAACTTTAAGCTAAAAACTTTCTGATTTATCTTAAAGTTAAGATCTTGAAGTTGTGAAGTTATGAATTTCAAGTTTTAAACTTTAAGATACTAAGTTCTGATTTATCTTAAAGTTAAGATCTTGAAGTTGTGAAGTTATGAATTTCAAGTTTTAAACTTTAAGATACTAAGTTCTGATTTATCTTAAAGTTAAGATCTTGAAGTTGTGAAGTTATGAATTGCAAGTTTTAAACTTTAAGCTAAAAACTTTCTGATTTATCTTAAAGTTAAGATCTTGAAGTTGTGAAGTTATGAATTTCAAGTTTTAAACTTTAAGATACTAAGTTCTGATTTATCTTAAAGTTAAGATCTTGAAGTTGTGAAGTTATGAATTTCAAGTTTTAAACTTTAAGCTAAAAACTTTCTGATTTATCTTAAAGTTAAGATCTTGAAGTTGTGAAGTTATGAATTTCAAGTTTTAAACTTTAAGCTAAAAACTTTCTGATTTATCTTAAAGTTAAGATCTTGAAGTTGTGAAGTTATGAATTGCAAGTTTTAAATTTTAAGATACTAAGTTCTGATTTATCTTAAAGTTAAGATCTTGAAGTTGTGAAGTTATGAATTGCAAGTTTTAAACTTTAAGATACTAAGTTCTGATTTATCTTAAAGTTAAGATCTTGAAGTTGTGAAGTTATGAATTTCAAGTTTTAAACTTTAAGATACTAAGTTCTGATTTATCTTAAAGTTAAGATCTTGAAGTTGTGAAGTTATGAATTTCAAGTTTTAAACTTTAAGCTAAAAACTTTCTGATTTATCTTAAAGTTAAGATCTTGAAGTTGTGAAGTTATGAATTTCAAGTTTTAAACTTTAAGCTAAAAACTTTCTGATTTATCTTAAAGTTAAGATCTTGAAGTTGTGAAGTTATGAATTGCAAGTTTTAAACTTTAAGCTAAAAACTTTCTGATTTATCTTAAAGTTAAGATCTTGAAGTTGTGAAGTTATGAATTGCAAGTTTTAAACTTTAAGCTAAAAACTTTCTGATTTATCTTAAAGTTAAGATCTTGAAGTTGTGAAGTTATGAATTTCAAGTTTTAAACTTTAAGCTAAAAACTTTCTGATTTATCTTAAAGTTAAGATCTTGAAGTTGTGAAGTTATGAATTTCAAGTTTTAAACTTTAAGCTAAAAACTTTCTGATTTATCTTAAAGTTAAGATCTTGAAGTTGTGAAGTTATGAATTTCAAGTTTTAAACTTTAAGATACTAAGTTCTGATTTATCTTAAAGTTAAGATCTTGAAGTTGTGAAGTTATGAATTGCAAGTTTTAAACTTTAAGATACTAAGTTCTGATTTATCTTAAAGTTAAGATCTTGAAGTTGTGAAGTTATGAATTTCAAGTTTTAAACTTTAAGATACTAAGTTCTGATTTATCTTAAAGTTAAGATCTTGAAGTTGTGAAGTTATGAATTTCAAGTTTTAAACTTTAAGATACTAAGTTCTGATTTATCTTAAAGTTAAGATCTTGAAGTTGTGAAGTTATGAATTTCAAGTTTTAAACTTTAAGCTAAAAACTTTCTGATTTATCTTAAAGTTAAGATCTTGAAGTTGTGAAGTTATGAATTTCAAGTTTTAAACTTTAAGATACTAAGTTCTGATTTATCTTAAAGTTAAGATCTTGAAGTTGTGAAGTTATGAATTTCAAGTTTTAAACTTTAAGATACTAAGTTCTGATTTATCTTAAAGTTAAGATCTTGAAGTTGTGAAGTTATGAATTGCAAGTTTTAAACTTTAAGCTAAAAACTTTCTGATTTATCTTAAAGTTAAGATCTTGAAGTTGTGAAGTTATGAATTTCAAGTTTTAAACTTTAAGCTAAAAACTTTCTGATTTATCTTAAAGTTAAGATCTTGAAGTTGTGAAGTTATGAATTTCAAGTTTTAAACTTTAAGATACTAAGTTCTGATTTATCTTAAAGTTAAGATCTTGAAGTTGTGAAGTTATGAATTGCAAGTTTTAAACTTTAAGATACTAAGTTCTGATTTATCTTAAAGTTAAGATCTTGAAGTTGTGAAGTTATGAATTGCAAGTTTTAAACTTTAAGCTAAAAACTTTCTGATTTATCTTAAAGTTAAGATCTTGAAGTTGTGAAGTTATGAATTTCAAGTTTTAAACTTTAAGATACTAAGTTCTGATTTATCTTAAAGTTAAGATCTTGAAGTTGTGAAGTTATGAATTTCAAGTTTTAAACTTTAAGCTAAAAACTTTCTGATTTATCTTAAAGTTAAGATCTTGAAGTTGTGAAGTTATGAATTGCAAGTTTTAAACTTTAAGCAAAAAACTTTCTGATTTATCTTAAAGTTAAGATCTTGAAGTTGTGAAGTTATGAATTTCAAGTTTTAAACTTTAAGCTAAAAACTTTCTGATTTATCTTAAAGTTAAGATCTTGAAGTTGTGAAGTTATGAATTTCAAGTTTTAAACTTTAAGATACTAAGTTCTGATTTATCTTAAAGTTAAGATCTTGAAGTTGTGAAGTTATGAATTTCAAGTTTTAAACTTTAAGCTAAAAACTTTCTGATTTATCTTAAAGTTAAGATCTTGAAGTTGTGAAGTTATGAATTTCAAGTTTTAAACTTTAAGCTAAAAACTTTCTGATTTATCTTAAAGTTAAGATCTTGAAGTTGTGAAGTTATGAATTGCAAGTTTTAAACTTTAAGCTAAAAACTTTCTGATTTATCTTAAAGTTAAGATCTTGAAGTTGTGAAGTTATGAATTGCAAGTTTTAAACTTTAAGATACTAAGTTCTGATTTATCTTAAAGTTAAGATCTTGAAGTTGTGAAGTTATGAATTGCAAGTTTTAAACTTTAAGCTAAAAACTTTCTGATTTATCTTAAAGTTAAGATCTTGAAGTTGTGAAGTTATGAATTTCAAGTTTTAAACTTTAAGCTAAAAACTTTCTGATTTATCTTAAAGTTAAGATCTTGAAGTTGTGAAGTTATGAATTTCAAGTTTTAAACTTTAAGATACTAAGTTCTGATTTATCTTAAAGTTAAGATCTTGAAGTTGTGAAGTTATGAATTTCAAGTTTTAAACTTTAAGCTAAAAACTTTCTGATTTATCTTAAAGTTAAGATCTTGAAGTTGTGAAGTTATGAATTGCAAGTTTTAAACTTTAAGCTAAAAACTTTCTGATTTATCTTAAAGTTAAGATCTTGAAGTTGTGAAGTTATGAATTTCAAGTTTTAAACTTTAAGATACTAAGTTCTGATTTATCTTAAAGTTAAGATCTTGAAGTTGTGAAGTTATGAATTTCAAGTTTTAAACTTTAAGCTAAAAACTTTCTGATTTATCTTAAAGTTAAGATCTTGAAGTTGTGAAGTTATGAATTTCAAGTTTTAAACTTTAAGCTAAAAACTTTCTGATTTATCTTAAAGTTAAGATCTTGAAGTTGTGAAGTTATGAATTTCAAGTTTTAAACTTTAAGCTAAAAACTTTCTGATTTATCTTAAAGTTAAGATCTTGAAGTTGTGAAGTTATGAATTGCAAGTTTTAAACTTTAAGCTAAAAACTTTCTGATTTATCTTAAAGTTAAGATCTTGAAGTTGTGAAGTTATGAATTTCAAGTTTTAAACTTTAAGCTAAAAACTTTCTGATTTATCTTAAAGTTAAGATCTTGAAGTTGTGAAGTTATGAATTTCAAGTTTTAAACTTTAAGCTAAAAACTTTCTGATTTATCTTAAAGTTAAGATCTTGAAGTTGTGAAGTTATGAATTTCAAGTTTTAAACTTTAAGCTAAAAACTTTCTGATTTATCTTAAAGTTAAGATCTTGAAGTTGTGAAGTTATGAATTTCAAGTTTTAAACTTTAAGCTAAAAACTTTCTGATTTATCTTAAAGTTAAGATCTTGAAGTTGTGAAGTTATGAATTGCAAGTTTTAAACTTTAAGCTAAAAACTTTCTGATTTATCTTAAAGTTAAGATCTTGAAGTTGTGAAGTTATGAATTTCAAGTTTTAAACTTTAAGATACTAAGTTCTGATTTATCTTAAAGTTAAGATCTTGAAGTTGTGAAGTTATGAATTTCAAGTTTTAAACTTTAAGCTAAAAACTTTCTGATTTATCTTAAAGTTAAGATCTTGAAGTTGTGAAGTTATGAATTTCAAGTTTTAAACTTTAAGCTAAAAACTTTCTGATTTATCTTAAAGTTAAGATCTTGAAGTTGTGAAGTTATGAATTTCAAGTTTTAAACTTTAAGATACTAAGTTCTGATTTATCTTAAAGTTAAGATCTTGAAGTTGTGAAGTTATGAATTGCAAGTTTTAAACTTTAAGCTAAAAACTTTCTGATTTATCTTAAAGTTAAGATCTTGAAGTTGTGAAGTTATGAATTTCAAGTTTTAAACTTTAAGATACTAAGTTCTGATTTATCTTAAAGTTAAGATCTTGAAGTTGTGAAGTTATGAATTGCAAGTTTTAAACTTTAAGCTAAAAACTTTCTGATTTATCTTAAAGTTAAGATCTTGAAGTTGTGAAGTTATGAATTTCAAGTTTTAAACTTTAAGCTAAAAACTTTCTGATTTATCTTAAAGTTAAGATCTTGAAGTTGTGAAGTTATGAATTTCAAGTTTTAAACTTTAAGCTAAAAACTTTCTGATTTATCTTAAAGTTAAGATCTTGAAGTTGTGAAGTTATGAATTGCAAGTTTTAAACTTTAAGCTAAAAACTTTCTGATTTATCTTAAAGTTAAGATCTTGAAGTTGTGAAGTTATGAATTGCAAGTTTTAAACTTTAAGCTAAAAACTTTCTGATTTATCTTAAAGTTAAGATCTTGAAGTTGTGAAGTTATGAATTTCAAGTTTTAAACTTTAAGCTAAAAACTTTCTGATTTATCTTAAAGTTGAGATCTTGAAGTTGTGAAGTTATGAATTGCAAGTTTTAAACTTTAAGCTAAAAACTTTCTGATTTATCTTAAAGTTAAGATCTTGAAGTTGTGAAGTTATGAATTGCAAGTTTTAAACTTTAAGCTAAAAACTTTCTGATTTATCTTAAAGTTAAGATCTTGAAGTTGTGAAGTTATGAATTTCAAGTTTTAAACTTTAAGATACTAAGTTCTGATTTATCTTAAAGTTAAGATCTTGAAGTTGTGAAGTTATGAATTTCAAGTTTTAAACTTGAAGCTAAAAACTTTCTGATTTATCTTAAAGTTAAGATCTTGAAGTTGTGAAGTTATGAATTTCAAGTTTTAAACTTTAAGATACTAAGTTCTGATTTATCTTAAAGTTAAGATCTCGAAGTTGTGAAGTTATGAATTTCAAGTTTTAAACTTTAAGCTAAAAACTTTCTGATTTATCTTAAAGTTAAGATCTTGAAGTTGTGAAGTTATGAATTGCAAGTTTTAAACTTTAAGATACTAAGTTCTGATTTATCTTAAAGTTAAGATCTTGAAGTTGTGAAGTTATGAATTTCAAGTTTTAAACTTTAAGCTAAAAACTTTCTGATTTATCTTAAAGTTAAGATCTTGAAGTTGTGAAGTTATGAATTTCAAGTTTTAAACTTTAAGATACTAAGTTCTGATTTATCTTAAAGTTAAGATCTTGAAGTTGTGAAGTTATGAATTTCAAGTTTTAAACTTTAAGATACTAAGTTCTGATTTATCTTAAAGTTAAGATCTTGAAGTTGTGAAGTTATGAATTGCAAGTTTTAAACTTTAAGATACTAAGTTCTGATTTATCTTAAAGTTAAGATCTTGAAGTTGTGAAGTTATGAATTTCAAGTTTTAAACTTTAAGATACTAAGTTCTGATTTATCTTAAAGTTAAGATCTTGAAGTTGTGAAGTTATGAATTTCAAGTTTTAAACTTTAAGCTAAAAACTTTCTGATTTATCTTAAAGTTAAGATCTTGAAGTTGTGAAGTTATGAATTGCAAGTTTTAAACTTTAAGCTAAAAACTTTCTGATTTATCTTAAAGTTAAGATCTTGAAGTTGTGAAGTTATGAATTTCAAGTTTTAAACTTTAAGCTAAAAACTTTCTGATTTATCTTAAAGTTAAGATCTTGAAGTTGTGAAGTTATGAATTTCAAGTTTTAAACTTTAAGATACTAAGTTCTGATTTATCTTAAAGTTAAGATCTTGAAGTTGTGAAGTTATGAATTTCAAGTTTTAAACTTTAAGCTAAAAACTTTCTGATTTATCTTAAAGTTAAGATCTTGAAGTTGTGAAGTTATGAATTTCAAGTTTTAAACTTTAAGCTAAAAACTTTCTGATTTATCTTAAAGTTAAGATCTTGAAGTTGTGAAGTTATGAATTGCCAGTTTTAAACTTTAAGCTAAAAACTTTCTGATTTATCTTAAAGTTAAGATCTTGAAGTTGTGAAGTTATGAATTGCAAGTTTTAAACTTTAAGATACTAAGTTCTGATTTATCTTAAAGTTAAGATCTTGAAGTTGTGAAGTTATGAATTTCAAGTTTTAAACTTTAAGCTAAAAACTTTCTGATTTATCTTAAAGTTAAGATCTTGAAGTTGTGAAGTTATGAATTTCAAGTTTTAAACTTTAAGATACTAAGTTCTGATTTATCTTAAAGTTAAGATCTTGAAGTTGTGAAGTTATGAATTTCAAGTTTTAAACTTTAAGCTAAAAACTTTCTGATTTATCTTAAAGTTAAGATCTTGAAGTTGTGAAGTTATGAATTTCAAGTTTTAAACTTTAAGATACTAAGTTCTGATTTATCTTAAAGTTAAGATCTTGAAGTTGTGAAGTTATGAATTGCAAGTTTTAAACTTTAAGCTAAAAACTTTCTGATTTATCTTAAAGTTAAGATCTTGAAGTTGTGAAGTTATGAATTTCAAGTTTTAAACTTTAAGCTAAAAACTTTCTGATTTATCTTAAAGTTAAGATCTTGAAGTTGTGAAGTTATGAATTTCAAGTTTTAAACTTTAAGCTAAAAACTTTCTGATTTATCTTAAAGTTAAGATCTTGAAGTTGTGAAGTTATGAATTTCAAGTTTTAAACTTTAAGATACTAAGTTCTGATTTATCTTAAAGTTAAGATCTTGAAGTTGTGAAGTTATGAATTTCAAGTTTTAAACTTTAAGCTAAAAACTTTCTGATTTATCTTAAAGTTAAGATCTTGAAGTTGTGAAGTTATGAATTTCAAGTTTTAAACTTTAAGATACTAAGTTCTGATTTATCTTAAAGTTAAGATCTTGAAGTTGTGAAGTTATGAATTTCAAGTTTTAAACTTTAAGATACTAAGTTCTGATTTATCTTAAAGTTAAGATCTTGAAGTTGTGAAGTTATGAATTGCAAGTTTTAAACTTTAAGCTAAAAACTTTCTGATTTATCTTAAAGTTAAGATCTTGAAGTTGTGAAGTTATGAATTTCAAGTTTTAAACTTTAAGCTAAAAACTTTCTGATTTATCTTAAAGTTAAGATCTTGAAGTTGTGAAGTTATGAATTGCAAGTTTTAAACTTTAAGCTAAAAACTTTCTGATTTATCTTAAAGTTAAGATCTTGAAGTTGTGAAGTTATGAATTTCAAGTTTTAAACTTTAAGATACTAAGTTCTGATTTATCTTAAAGTTAAGATCTTGAAGTTGTGAAGTTATGAATTTCAAGTTTTAAACTTTAAGATACTAAGTTCTGATTTATCTTAAAGTTAAGATCTTGAAGTTGTGAAGTTATGAATTTCAAGTTTTAAACTTTAAGATACTAAGTTCTGATTTATCTTAAAGTTAAGATCTTGAAGTTGTGAAGTTATGAATTGCAAGTTTTAAACTTTAAGCTAAAAACTTTCTGATTTATCTTAAAGTTAAGATCTTGAAGTTGTGAAGTTATGAATTGCAAGTTTTAAACTTTAAGCTAAAAACTTTCTGATTTATCTTAAAGTTAAGATCTTGAAGTTGTGAAGTTATGAATTTCAAGTTTTAAACTTTAAGCTAAAAACTTTCTGATTTATCTTAAAGTTAAGATCTTGAAGTTGTGAAGTTATGAATTTCAAGTTTTAAACTTTAAGATACTAAGTTCTGATTTATCTTAAAGTTAAGATCTTGAAGTTGTGAAGTTATGAATTGCAAGTTTTAAACTTTAAGCTAAAAACTTTCTGATTTATCTTAAAGTTAAGATCTTGAAGTTGTGAAGTTATGAATTTCAAGTTTTAAACTTTAAGATACTAAGTTCTGATTTATCTTAAAGTTAAGATCTTGAAGTTGTGAAGTTATGAATTGCAAGTTTTAAACTTTAAGCTAAAAACTTTCTGATTTATCTTAAAGTTAAGATCTTGAAGTTGTGAAGTTATGAATTGCAAGTTTTAAACTTTAAGCTAAAAACTTTCTGATTTATCTTAAAGTTAAGATCTTGAAGTTGTGAAGTTATGAATTTCAAGTTTTAAACTTTAAGCTAAAAACTTTCTGATTTATCTTAAAGTTAAGATCTTGAAGTTGTGAAGTTATGAATTTCAAGTTTTAAACTTTAAGATACTAAGTTCTGATTTATCTTAAAGTTAAGATCTTGAAGTTGTGAAGTTATGAATTGCAAGTTTTAAACTTTAAGCTAAAAACTTTCTGATTTATCTTAAAGTTAAGATCTTGAAGTTGTGAAGTTATGAATTTCAAGTTTTAAACTTTAAGATACTAAGTTCTGATTTATCTTAAAGTTAAGATCTTGAAGTTGTGAAGTTATGAATTTCAAGTTTTAAACTTTAAGATACTAAGTTCTGATTTATCTTAAAGTTAAGATCTTGAAGTTGTGAAGTTATGAATTTCAAGTTTTAAACTTTAAGATACTAAGTTCTGATTTATCTTAAAGTTAAGATCTTGAAGTTGTGAAGTTATGAATTGCAAGTTTTAAACTTTAAGCTAAAAACTTTCTGATTTATCTTAAAGTTAAGATCTTGAAGTTGTGAAGTTATGAATTTCAAGTTTTAAACTTTAAGATACTAAGTTCTGATTTATCTTAAAGTTAAGATCTTGAAGTTGTGAAGTTATGAATTGCAAGTTTTAAACTTTAAGCTAAAAACTTTCTGATTTATCTTAAAGTTAAGATCTTGAAGTTGTGAAGTTATGAATTTCAAGTTTTAAACTTTAAGCTAAAAACTTTCTGATTTATCTTAAAGTTAAGATCTTGAAGTTGTGAAGTTATGAATTTCAAGTTTTAAACTTTAAGCTAAAAACTTTCTGATTTATCTTAAAGTTAAGATCTTGAAGTTGTGAAGTTATGAATTTCAAGTTTTAAACTTTAAGCTAAAAACTTTCTGATTTATCTTAAAGTTAAGATCTTGAAGTTGTGAAGTTATGAATTTCAAGTTTTAAACTTTAAGCTAAAAACTTTCTGATTTATCTTAAAGTTAAGATCTTGAAGTTGTGAAGTTATGAATTTCAAGTTTTGAACTTTAAGCTAAAAACTTTCTGATTTATCTTAAAGTTAAGATCTTGAAGTTGTGAAGTTATGAATTGCAAGTTTTAAACTTTAAGCTAAAAACTTTCTGATTTATCTTAAAGTTAAGATCTTGAAGTTGTGAAGTTATGAATTTCAAGTTTTAAACTTTAAGCTAAAAACTTTCTGATTTATCTTAAAGTTAAGATCTTGAAGTTGTGAAGTTATGAATTTCAAGTTTTAAACTTTAAGATACTAAGTTCTGATTTATCTTAAAGTTAAGATCTTGAAGTTGTGAAGTTATGAATTGCAAGTTTTAAACTTTAAGCTAAAAACTTTCTGATTTATCTTAAAGTTAAGATCTTGAAGTTGTGAAGTTATGAATTTCAAGTTTTAAACTTTAAGCTAAAAACTTTCTGATTTATCTTAAAGTTAAGATCTTGAAGTTGTGAAGTTATGAATTTCAAGTTTTAAACTTTAAGCTAAAAACTTTCTGATTTATCTTAAAGTTAAGATCTTGAAGTTGTGAAGTTATGAATTGCAAGTTTTAAACTTTAAGCTAAAAACTTTCTGATTTATCTTAAAGTTAAGATCTTGAAGTTGTGAAGTTATGAATTTCAAGTTTTAAACTTTAAGCTAAAAACTTTCTGATTTATCTTAAAGTTAAGATCTTGAAGTTGTGAAGTTATGAATTTCAAGTTTTAAACTTTAAGATACTAAGTTCTGATTTATCTTAAAGTTAAGATCTTGAAGTTGTGAAGTTATGAATTGCAAGTTTTAAACTTTAAGCTAAAAACTTTCTGATTTATCTTAAAGTTAAGATCTTGAAGTTGTGAAGTTATGAATTTCAAGTTTTAAACTTTAAGATACTAAGTTCTGATTTATCTTAAAGTTAAGATCTTGAAGTTGTGAAGTTATGAATTTCAAGTTTTAAACTTTAAGCTAAAAACTTTCTGATTTATCTTAAAGTTAAGATCTAGAAGTTGTGAAGTTATGAATTTCAAGTTTTAAACTTTAAGATACTAAGTTCTGATTTATCTTAAAGTTAAGATCTTGAAGTTGTGAAGTTATGAATTTCAAGTTTTAAACTTTAAGCTAAAAACTTTCTGATTTATCTTAAAGTTAAGATCTTGAAGTTGTGAAGTTATGAATTGCAAGTTTTAAACTTTAAGATACTAAGTTCTGATTTATCTTAAAGTTAAGATCTTGAAGTTGTGAAGTTATGAATTTCAAGTTTTAAACTTTAAGATACTAAGTTCTGATTTATCTTAAAGTTAAGATCTTGAAGTTGTGAAGTTATGAATTTCAAGTTTTAAACTTTAAGCTAAAAACTTTCTGATTTATCTTAAAGTTAAGATCTTGAAGTTGTGAAGTTATGAATTTCAAGTTTTAAACTTTAAGCTAAAAACTTTCTGATTTATCTTAAAGTTAAGATCTTGAAGTTGTGAAGTTATGAATTGCAAGTTTTAAACTTTAAGCTAAAAACTTTCTGATTTATCTTAAAGTTAAGATCTTGAAGTTGTGAAGTTATGAATTTCAAGTTTTAAACTTTAAGCTAAAAACTTTCTGATTTATCTTAAAGTTAAGATCTTGAAGTTGTGAAGTTATGAATTTCAAGTTTTAAACTTTAAGCTAAAAACTTTCTGATTTATCTTAAAGTTAAGATCTTGAAGTTGTGAAGTTATGAATTGCAAGTTTTAAACTTTAAGATACTAAGTTCTGATTTATCTTAAAGTTAAGATCTTGAAGTTGTGAAGTTATGAATTGCAAGTTTTAAACTTTAAGCTAAAAACTTTCTGATTTATCTTAAAGTTAAGATCTTGAAGTTGTGAAGTTATGAATTGCAAGTTTTAAACTTTAAGCTAAAAACTTTCTGATTTATCTTAAAGTTAAGATCTTGAAGTTGTGAAGTTATGAATTTCAAGTTTTAAACTTTAAGCTAAAAACTTTCTGATTTATCTTAAAGTTAAGATCTTGAAGTTGTGAAGTTATGAATTTCAAGTTTTAAACTTTAAGATACTAAGTTCTGATTTATCTTAAAGTTAAGATCTTGAAGTTGTGAAGTTATGAATTGCAAGTTTTAAACTTTAAGCTAAAAACTTTCTGATTTATCTTAAAGTTAAGATCTTGAAGTTGTGAAGTTATGAATTGCAAGTTTTAAACTTTAAGATACTAAGTTCTGATTTATCTTAAAGTTAAGATCTTGAAGTTGTGAAGTTATGAATTTCAAGTTTTAAACTTTAAGCTAAAAACTTTCTGATTTATCTTAAAGTTAAGATCTTGAAGTTGTGAAGTTATGAATTTCAAGTTTTAAACTTTAAGCTAAAAACTTTCTGATTTATCTTAAAGTTAAGATCTTGAAGTTGTGAAGTTATGAATTGCAAGTTTTAAACTTTAAGCTAAAAACTTTCTGATTTATCTTAAAGTTAAGATCTTGAAGTTGTGAAGTTATGAATTGCAAGTTTTAAACTTTAAGCTAAAAACTTTCTGATTTATCTTAAAGTTAAGATCTTGAAGTTGTGAAGTTATGAATTTCAAGTTTTAAACTTTAAGATACTAAGTTCTGATTTATCTTAAAGTTAAGATCTTGAAGTTGTGAAGTTATGAATTGCAAGTTTTAAACTTTAAGCTAAAAACTTTCTGATTTATCTTAAAGTTAAGATCTTGAAGTTGTGAAGTTATGAATTTCAAGTTTTAAACTTTAAGCTAAAAACTTTCTGATTTATCTTAAAGTTAAGATCTTGAAGTTGTGAAGTTATGAATTGCAAGTTTTAAACTTTAAGCTAAAAACTTTCTGATTTATCTTAAAGTTAAGATCTTGAAGTTGTGAAGTTATGAATTTCAAGTTTTAAACTTTAAGCTAAAAACTTTCTGATTTATCTTAAAGTTAAGATCTTGAAGTTGTGAAGTTATGAATTTCAAGTTTTAAACTTTAAGCTAAAAACTTTCTGATTTATCTTAAAGTTAAGATCTTGAAGTTGTGAAGTTATGAATTTCAAGTTTTAAACTTTAAGCTAAAAACTTTCTGATTTATCTTAAAGTTAAGATCTTGAAGTTGTGAAGTTATGAATTTCAAGTTTTAAACTTTAAGATACTAAGTTCTGATTTATCTTAAAGTTAAGATCTTGAAGTTGTGAAGTTATGAATTTCAAGTTTTAAACTTTAAGCTAAAAACTTTCTGATTTATCTTAAAGTTAAGATCTTGAAGTTGTGAAGTTATGAATTGCAAGTTTTAAACTTTAAGCTAAAAACTTTCTGATTTATCTTAAAGTTAAGATCTTGAAGTTGTGAAGTTATGAATTGCAAGTTTTAAACTTTAAGCTAAAAACTTTCTGATTTATCTTAAAGTTAAGATCTTGAAGTTGTGAAGTTATGAATTTCAAGTTTTAAACTTTAAGATACTAAGTTCTGATTTATCTTAAAGTTAAGATCTTGAAGTTGTGAAGTTATGAATTTCAAGTTTTAAACTTTAAGATACTAAGTTCTGATTTATCTTAAAGTTAAGATCTTGAAGTTGTGAAGTTATGAATTTCAAGTTTTAAACTTTAAGATACTAAGTTCTGATTTATCTTAAAGTTAAGATCTTGAAGTTGTGAAGTTATGAATTTCAAGTTTTAAACTTTAAGCTAAAAACTTTCTGATTTATCTTAAAGTTAAGATCTTGAAGTTGTGAAGTTATGAATTTCAAGTTTTAAACTTTAAGATACTAAGTTCTGATTTATCTTAAAGTTAAGATCTTGAAGTTGTGAAGTTATGAATTTCAAGTTTTAAACTTTAAGCTAAAAACTTTCTGATTTATCTTAAAGTTAAGATCTTGAAGTTGTGAAGTTATGAATTTCAAGTTTTAAACTTTAAGATACTAAGTTCTGATTTATCTTAAAGTTAAGATCTTGAAGTTGTGAAGTTATGAATTGCAAGTTTTAAACTTTAAGCTAAAAACTTTCTGATTTATCTTAAAGTTAAGATCTTGAAGTTGTGAAGTTATGAATTTCAAGTTTTAAACTTTAAGATACTAAGTTCTGATTTATCTTAAAGTTAAGATCTTGAAGTTGTGAAGTTATGAATTTCAAGTTTTAAACTTTAAGATACTAAGTTCTGATTTATCTTAAAGTTAAGATCTTGAAGTTGTGAAGTTATGAATTTCAAGTTTTAAACTTTAAGATACTAAGTTCTGATTTATCTTAAAGTTAAGATCTTGAAGTTGTGAAGTTATGAATTGCAAGTTTTAAACTTTAAGCTAAAAACTTTCTGATTTATCTTAAAGTTAAGATCTTGAAGTTGTGAAGTTATGAATTTCAAGTTTTAAACTTTAAGATACTAAGTTCTGATTTATCTTAAAGTTAAGATCTTGAAGTTGTGAAGTTATGAATTTCAAGTTTTAAACTTTAAGCTAAAAACTTTCTGATTTATCTTAAAGTTAAGATCTTGAAGTTGTGAAGTTATGAATTGCAAGTTTTAAACTTTAAGCTAAAAACTTTCTGATTTATCTTAAAGTTAAGATCTTGAAGTTGTGAAGTTATGAATTTCAAGTTTTAAACTTTAAGCTAAAAACTTTCTGATTTATCTTAAAGTTAAGATCTTGAAGTTGTGAAGTTATGAATTTCAAGTTTTAAACTTTAAGATACTAAGTTCTGATTTATCTTAAAGTTAAGATCTTGAAGTTGTGAAGTTATGAATTTCAAGTTTTAAACTTTAAGATACTAAGTTCTGATTTATCTTAAAGTTAAGATCTTGAAGTTGTGAAGTTATGAATTTCAAGTTTTAAACTTTAAGATACTAAGTTCTGATTTATCTTAAAGTTAAGATCTTGAAGTTGTGAAGTTATGAATTTCAAGTTTTAAACTTTAAGATACTAAGTTCTGATTTATCTTAAAGTTAAGATCTTGAAGTTGTGAAGTTATGAATTTCAAGTTTTAAACTTTAAGATACTAAGTTCTGATTTATCTTAAAGTTAAGATCTTGAAGTTGTGAAGTTATGAATTGCAAGTTTTAAACTTTAAGCTAAAAACTTTCTGATTTATCTTAAAGTTAAGATCTTGAAGTTGTGAAGTTATGAATTTCAAGTTTTAAACTTTAAGATACTAAGTTCTGATTTATCTTAAAGTTAAGATCTTGAAGTTGTGAAGTTATGAATTTCAAGTTTTAAACTTTAAGATACTAAGTTCTGATTTATCTTAAAGTTAAGATCTTGAAGTTGTGAAGTTATGAATTGCAAGTTTTAAACTTTAAGCTAAAAACTTTCTGATTTATCTTAAAGTTAAGATCTTGAAGTTGTGAAGTTATGATATGTTTACCCTCCTTTCCGTTCCTAATGAGAGAACGGTTTGGAAAGGCAAACAAGACCACGCAGAAGTAAAACTCCTACTTATATTCGTGGTACCCTGATGTTCGTATAAACTAACTCGCTATAGCCTGGAAGCGAGGGTCGTAAGTCCAATGAAATTTCCACTCTGCGTTGTGCTGAAAAATACGAGGGTACGCTTCGTCGAAAAATAAAACAATAATTAACAATAAAATTTTAATGAAAATAGAAACGATTACGACAATTACAAACGCTTGTGGTAGTGGCGTGCCAAGAACAAGAAGCACGTTAACTGATGGTGACAACGGTACGTCAAAGGTGACACAATACGGGACACCAGAATGGTAGGCCCGTCAATACAAATAATTGACTGTAATGAATTACCACAATACCACAAGAATAAATCCACACAAGAATATAAAATTTGTCTCACCTTGATATCAATCGTGAGTTCACACAATGGAGATGACAGCAATAATCCTTGTATGGAATGCAGTGGTTGGTGTTGAATTTCAATGGCTCCCAATCTAAGATCCTCGGACTGCAGTACACCGACGTAATACTCGATGAGCAGGTTTTGACAGGCGGATACGAAGATGGACAGGCGGCACTCCGCTGCGTTGACAGTATGGTACAGGTTGACGATCCAAATAAAACAAAGTGATCGTCCAGTACAATTTGATCACAAAAACTGAAGCCGCGATTGACAATAACAATCGACTTCCAAATGTAAATAAAAGCAGCTGTCAAAATAGTCACCAGACGAATGTTACCAAATAAAATTATGGTTGGTACCAATTTGTACTTCGATAACGAAAATATGGTGGTGGATAACCACTCGAATATTTTCCAAAAAATGCTTGAACTGGCTAAAACAAAATAGTTACGCACTGCATTCACGAAATCCGTAATGACGGTGGAATTAACTACTGCGTATAACTATTTTTGTAACGAAAATCGACTGATAAATAATTGATTTATCCGCGATCAATAAAAATCGAACTGTCTTGTCGCACTCTCAAGCCAAAGTTAAGTTTTTAACGGCGCGCGTCTATCTCCTGTACTATCAAGTACGTTGTAAAAATGAGTAAAGAGATGGCGCTTGGAGTAACAATTTATAATTTAAATTAGATTCAAAATCAGGTGACGAAATAAACATATTTTGTTACACACCCCCCAACTAAACGATCTGGCCGCAGGCCAAGATCTAAAAAGATCAGATAAAGAAGTTGACATTTACAACGAACTGTGAATTTACAGAAGAAACCGTACTGTAGTGAGGAGAGAGTTTGTCGCAATAATGGTAGGATAGAAATATCAAGCTTAACAAGTAAAAAAAATGAGCTTAAAATATTTCAATAAAAAAATAAAATAAAAAAATCTCTAAAGGATTAAGAATAAAATAATAATTGTATGGTTTTTCACCTATGGGACTAAATGTCGCCTTAAATCCGCGGAAACGAAAACCAATTGGTAGAGCTAATGATAGCTACTGAAAACCATAATGTATAAATGATTTTGTCTCAGATAAAAATCAATGAGTACAAAATGGGCAGCCCGCATTGGACCTGCACCGAAAAAAGTGAATACAAAAAAATCTTTAGGGACATCAAGACAAAAAAACGTCTGATAATCAACCTGGGAATGGGTCACATAGGATCCATTCTAGAATAGTCAAACAAAAAAATTATATTCAACTAAATTCTACTTTCCAGTGTGAGACACTCATGGTTCTCAACCCAATGGAAATGGTATTTTGCAAAATAAACAAAATAATTAAATAATTTGATCAAACGAATATTTGATCAACAGATCGTCCTACCAAGACTTTGACAGCTTCTCCGGAATCGTTGGAATAAATTCCGATGGAATAATTAGTGGCTAGATGGTCTGCACTAATTATGACGTAAAAACCAGGGAGAAAAAAAATAAAACCCTTGACCCACCCAGGAAATAAATAATAGGTGCCCAATGTGATAAAACGAAGGAAGGAAATTGGAAAGGAAGATAAGGTGATTGGAATTATGGAGTGATCTGGTTATGGGAAGGATAGACGACTAATATGGCCAATGCGTCCCCGCCTCAATGACATGAGCGATAGCCCGTCCTCGCGTATGGTTGGAAAAAACGCGTCGTGGACAGCCAGCTAACAGACTCACACCCCCAAGACGAAAAGGCAGTGGGCACACAGCAATCTTTGAGGAATGGAAGAAAGGTTGTACCCCGGGGAATGACAATATGCCATTGAGAGACGTAAAAAACTCACTCGGTTCTCTCTCAAAACCGAGATCATTGTTAGAATGTGACTATAGGTAACGATGTGTCGACAAAAATACGGCCAACGACCCTTCATGCCCGTAACAGGAGGAAAACCAGCCGGCTACCCCCCAACTAAGATTGAACCAACCCCACTGCAACAGTGCATAGGCACGCCTAGCCTAGACAGGGCGTACAGGTGTGGTCCATCCCGCTAGAAAGCAACCAACCGGTCCCCCTGGATCCTGCACTAAGCACGAAGTCCGCTAGCCCCCATAAGTGTCAACACAGATAAGCAAGTGGGTCGGGACTGGTTGACCCCAAGGAAATGGTAAGACTGATGGAATGTCTTACGGGCTGTTTTATATGATCTGAGATGGAACATGATCAAAAAGAGACGACATTACTAATAAAATGTAGGATTCAAGGTGTAATCGAACCCCCCTGTGACAAACATTACCCAACCTCCGCCCATGTAATGTGGATTTTAACCCTGAATGGATATTCGATCATCGTCGTCATCGGGATGTGATTTTAAGTCCTTAATATGATAGACACCTACATCTTTACCACGCTCGTTGACCAAACGATAAGTTAATGGGCCAGTAACCTCGCGAACCTTGCACTTGATATACTTAGGAGATAGCTTACTACTAATTTTATTCGGAGCATTAGAAAGTACGAAATTTCTTCGCCAAACTATGTCACCTACTCGAAAATTGATGGATCTTTTGCGCAAGTTGTAATGTTTAGCCCCCCTAATATAAGCATTATGCAATCGCTTAGTAACATCTTCAAACACCCCATTTAACTTTCGCATATCATGCGCGACGCTTTCACGGTTAGCAAGGGTTAGATCATCCTCTCTAAACTGTTGGATGCGACCGTAATAATCTCCGTTTATCGGAACAGTGCGACCTAAATTCAAGAATGATGGTGTATACCCCGTAACTTCGTGGGTAGCAGATCTTAAAGCATGTGCTATCTTAAAAATTTCTACATCCCAACTACGATGATCACGCTTGACATAAGACCTAATAGCGGTACCAATGACTCGATTATATCGCTCTACAAAATTTACTTGTGGATGGTAGTTGGCATTTTTCCACACATGTGAAATCTTGTAGTTGTTCATTAGTTCTTGAAATTCTTTTCCCGTAAATTGGGGACCATTATCGACTTGGCAAATCATCGGTGTACCAAATAGAAGGAATACTTCATTTTCCAAAAACTCACAGATGGCCTTAGCCGTAGCTTTTCGTAATGGTTTGACTAATACAAATTTCGTGAACCAGTCACAAACTACAAGTAATACTGTATTACCTTTTGCAGAACGGGGAAATGGACCCATTAGGTCGATGGAAAGACATTGAAAAGGAAAACGGACTTTTTTCTCTTTACCCATTAGTCCGTAGCGTGCGCCTTGGCAAGCTTTAGAAGCCAAACAAACTGTGCAACGACGCACGTAGCGAGCAACGTCAGTACGCATTTTAGGCCAGTAATAAAGCTCCAGAATTTTATTAAAAGTTTTTAAAGTACCTAAATGTGCAGACGTAGGATCGTCATGACACATTTTCAAAATTTCATTACGACGAGGTTTAGGAATAATCTGTTTCCATTCAACCAAATTGGAAATAACGTCGTGTTTGTTTGTAATGAGCTTATACAGACGATCTGACTCAATACGCCAGTCTGGATAAAGTTGCGGATTTGTTCTAACGTTGATCAGCATGCGCCGATACCAGGGATCCAAGTCATCATCAGTTAAGACTAATGAAGAGACTTCCAAGGGAGCACGGGACAAGGCATCTGGAACTACATGCAATTGACCTTTGCGATGCTGGATGTCGAAAGAATGTTGAGCAAGACGAACGGACCAACGGGCTAATTTATTGGCTGGATCTTTCATATTCATGAGCCATAAAAGTGAATAATGATCGGTCACAACTGTAAACTGAGTACCCTCAACATATGGTCGAAACTTTTCGATACCAAATAAGACCGCTAAACATTCACGCTCCGTCGTCGAATAATTTCGTTCAGCCTTGTTCAAGGTTCTAGATGCATATGCAATAGGTCGCTCCTCATCACCTTCACCCTGTGTCAAAACACTTCCCAAACCGTAACCTGATGAATCGCAGTGTATAAAAAATCTCTTTTCAAAGTTGGGACTAACTAAAACGGGTGCTGTAACTAGTAGTTTCTTTAAACTCTCAAATGACTCAATAGCGTTAGGAGTCCAAGTAATGGTTTGACGTTTAACCCGTCCCTTAATTAACTCAGTAATGGGAGCAGAAAAGGTGGAGAGATTAGGGATAAATCGTCGATACCATCCTATAAGTCCAAGGAATCGTTTTACTCCAGTAACAGTAGTTGGACGTTCAAATTTAGTTATAGCCTCAACTTTGTCAGGGTCGGTATGAAGACCAGATTTGTCAATAACATGACCTAAAAATTTTAATGTGGATCTGCAAAATTCACATTTTTCAAAGTTAACGGTTAGGTTAGCATCTTTCAGTTTCTCAAAGACTTGTTGCAAAAGGCTTAAATGTTCGGCAAAGGTATTGGAAACTACGATTATGTCGTCAAGGTAAACAAAGACCTTCTCACCAAGCAATGAACCAAAAACGTTGTCCATTAATCGCTGTTGAGTGATAGGGGCGTTGGAAATTCCAAACGGCATAACGACATACTCGAAGAGACCTCTGCCAGGCACAGTAAATGCAGTCTTTTCACGAGATGAGGATGAGAGAGGAACTTGCCAAAATGCTTTTTTAAGGTCTATAGAGGTCAGGAATCTAGCGTCCTGTAAATGAGATAAAATGTCATCCAATCGAGGGAGTGGGTACGCATCCTTTTTAGTCAATTGATTTAATTTACGGCCATCGAAACACAGTCGATAGGAACCGTTCTTTTTACGGACTAAAAGCATGGGTGACGACCAAGCACTCTTAGAAGGGACAACGATGTTCATTTGTAGCATTTCGTCTAGTTCACGGTGAGCAATAGCTCGCATGGGTGGAGATAAAGGATAAAATCGCTGCTTGACAGGAGCGGCTGAACCAGTATCTATATGGTGAATTACCTTATCAGTACGAGTCAACCCCTCACGGTCCAGTTCCTTATATTTGTCTTTCATGGAAGAAAGCTTAACCTGCTGCTCTATTGATAATTCGGAAGCGGAACGCATAAATTCCGTGGCACTAATTTGATTAACAAAATATTGGTCTCTACCAAAATCAATTTTGACACCAAACATCTTGCAAAAATCTATACCTAGGGTTAATGATGTGGTGATACTACGGCAAACTATGACGTTTAAAACTTTAGTGACTTCACCAATGGTGATAGGAAGCATGACTTCACCTAATAAATCTTGTGAAGTTCCATCAGCGGAATGTAAAAGAGATTTGGTGCCGCGCGTAAAACATAAATCTAACTGATTTATTAAAAAGTGCGCATCACTACCCAGAATAGAAACAGATGCTCCAGAGTCAAGCAGAGCAGCAAGAGGTACCCCCCCCACAGTTAAATTAACATATGGTCTAATGTCTCGCGTGGGATGTGTAAAGAGAGCGGAAGTAGTCTGCGATGATCCGCAAAAAGAGCGTACGCGTCCTAACCACCCCTTCCAACACAAGGAATCGGCTTTAAGAGCCTTCTTGAGACGCACGCCGTGATGCCATCTCGCTCTTCTTCTTTTGTCGGCTTTTAACGCGGATTTGCCGGGCGAGCCGAAACGCCTCTCCGCCTTCGCAAGTTTTTTGAACGTCCTTGATGTTTGTAACTAAATCCTTCCTTACTGCTCTAATGAGAAGCAGTTTGGAGAAGATAAAGTCCACGCAGAAAGTAAGAACCTTCTACTTTTGAATGCGTGGTGCCCTGGTGTTAGGTCAACTAGCTCTTTGATGGAAACGTCGGTATGCGAGGGCCATGGGTCGTGTAAAAACGCCTCGGATAAACTCAAGGAAGCAGCTTTGCAAACACACACAAAATAAACTTAACAATAAAATAAAATAAACATAAAAATAAACAATACGGTGGTCATTGCTTAAAGGCGTAGAGAATTAACGATGCTGTTGATGCTAGTATGGCACCAGTGGAACATAAAACAGTAGTCCACTACAGTAGCCGACCAGAACGGCACAGTAGCGACCGCACTGACACCCAGAATCCCCACCCAAACAATCAATCGACGGAACACTCGAATGGTCATATAACAATCCCATAATGGTAACCACATCGAGCCTCCGACGACCAAACCAAGTAGCAGCAACCCCGGCGCAATGCCGCACTCTGTATATAAGTAGGTCACACATCGAAGCCTTCATAAAAATATTATTAAATCATAGTTAAAAACAAGAAAAAAATAACAAACATAAAATTTCAAGTCGAGGCTTGAACTTAGAACGCTCATTCTGGACTCCGATCGCCGATGCACCATACTAAAGCTGCTTGATGTAATTACGTGGAAATAAAACTCAGTTCAAATACATATTATAACACATTATAAAATCAAATAATTATTAATTAAAATAATTATACCAAACATAGTATCAAACCTCAAGCCATCTCCACGCACGCGAACGTAAAGAGATTAGATACGCCAATCACTACGATGCAGGTATACAAAAATGCACCGCAATCGTAATCTCGTACAACACTCTTTAATAAAAAAATGCACGACGAACAGAAAAACCAGAATATTACACATAATTAAAAAAATAAAACACATTAAAAAGCCAAGGGAAAAATACGTCATAGAGCTTCTGGTGTTCAAATATTGGCCAATCGACTAATCGGTGGCTGTGAAGTAATGGCAAAATTAATTAAGTAACTCACCATGCTACCGGATAAAAATCCTTCCCAGAAATTGTGGGCCAGGGTGGTCCGATGATGACACATGGCACGGCAAAAAGAACCCATTGTCCTCCAATCTCGAATCAAACCCCCTACTGGGATGGAAAACAACATGTTCCATATAATATCCGGACTGTCGGAACGGAATTCCCAATAAACGTAACCATATTCACTTAATCGAAAGCACCCCAAATCAAACACTTCACAGCACCAAAAAATGTGACCTTTCGTCCGACATTTTCCCAAAAGACCCTCCCCAGCGCGCATCTCGACTTGCGTTCCGGAAACAGATAACAACCAATCTAGTAGTCTCCACCAATTTGATGTAGATGGCAGTGACCAACAAATTACTGTACAAGGTTGAGCATAACGGATGTAAGGTCAAAAATCCGTTATACACCCCCCCCCCTAAACGTCTTTGCCGGTATAGATAGGGCTAAAGGCTCAAAAAGAAAAAATCGCCTATGGCTCAAAAAAATCAACCGATCTCTAGTGTTTCCGTGAGCGCAAACCGCGCCTGCTGAATGCTAACTAAGAGTGATAATAATATCTGTAGTGATAGTAGGTGATCTCTGATCTCATCATGGCAGGGACAACGGAATAAAAAATATTCCACAAAGAAAAAAAATGATAAGAATTAGCTCCAGAGCAACGACACGTCACCTTTTATCCGCATAAAGCGTGAGCTAAGGTCAAGCGAACTCGCTATAAACGACCAACACGGGAACAGAGGGAATGAGTGCACGACTCGCATCGGACCCGCACCAACTCACCCAAAGGCTGAACAGCAAGCACACACATCGCTTGACTGTCACCTATAACAGAAGGGCTCACATTGGACCCCCCCCCTCTCAATGAAAAGACTAGACAGCAAGGTTCGCAACACTTGCACTGTCAGCCACTCTGAAGGGACCACATAGGACCCCCCCAACAAGGGAAAAGACTACACAGCAAGGTTCGCAACACTTGCACTGTGAGTAAATGAGAAGGGACCACATAGGACCCCTCCTTGTGAGACGAAGGAACGCACACGCTCCCTCCAGACTCCTCAAGGGTTCTGATGCAGGGCAATCTTCGTCCCTGACATACAGACCGGAAAAAATAAAAAATCAAAACTCGGTTAATAAAAACCAACAGAAACGCTACCATGATAAAACAAGAGATCATTCTCAGAAAGATGGTATAACTAGCATCTAGATGGTATGATGTATAGTTATATTACATAAAACATGAAATAAATAAAATAAAAACAACGAAAAAAATCATGATCGTAGATGTTAATGGACCATGCAGAGTTCAAGGTGTAATCGAACCCACAGTGACAAACATTACTAATGTAATGTATGATGTTATGTAATGTATGATTTAAGGTGTTGTTAAACCAATCAGTTTACAAACAATTACTCCAACCAACCCCCCGTTTTGGTATTGTAGATCCACGCAAGCTAAAAGGATTTCACCCCTTAATAACTTGTGGAAAACCAAAACACAAAATAACAAAATTGACAAACAAACAAAATTGTCAATTAAACAATGCAAAAGCCGTCCCTGAAATTGTCTCCGAGCATTCACCAAAATACAGATGGTAGAGCAACATCATCTGTCCAATACTGTAGAAAATCGTAAGTGATACAAAAGCAAAACAGAGGCAATACAGTAGCTCCCACGCTTCGGCGCCAGTGAAACTAAATCCTTCCTTACTGCTCTAATGAGAAGCAGTTTGGAGAAGATAAAGTCCACGCAGAAAGTAAGAACCTTCTACTTTTGAATGCGTGGTGCCCTGGTGTTAGGTCAACTAGCTCTTTGATGGAAACGTCGGTATGCGAGGGCCATGGGTCGTGTAAAAACGCCTCGGATAAACTCAAGGAAGCAGCTTTGCAAACACACACAAAATAAACTTAACAATAAAATAAAATAAACATAAAAATAAACAATACGGTGGTCATTGCTTAAAGGCGTAGAGAATTAACGATGCTGTTGATGCTAGTATGGCACCAGTGGAACATAAAACAGTAGTCCACTACAGTAGCCGACCAGAACGGCACAGTAGCGACCGCACTGACACCCAGAATCCCCACCCAAACAATCAATCGACGGAACACTCGAATGGTCATATAACAATCCCATAATGGTAACCACATCGAGCCTCCGACGACCAAACCAAGTAGCAGCAACCCCGGCGCAATGCCGCACTCTGTATATAAGTAGGTCACACATCGAAGCCTTCATAAAAATATTATTAAATCATAGTTAAAAACAAGAAAAAAATAACAAACATAAAATTTCAAGTCGAGGCTTGAACTTAGAACGCTCATTCTGGACTCCGATCGCCGATGCACCATACTAAAGCTGCTTGATGTAATTACGTGGAAATAAAACTCAGTTCAAATACATATTATAACACATTATAAAATCAAATAATTATTAATTAAAATAATTATACCAAACATAGTATCAAACCTCAAGCCATCTCCACGCACGCGAACGTAAAGAGATTAGATACGCCAATCACTACGATGCAGGTATACAAAAATGCACCGCAATCGTAATCTCGTACAACACTCTTTAATAAAAAAATGCACGACGAACAGAAAAACCAGAATATTACACATAATTAAAAAAATAAAACACATTAAAAAGCCAAGGGAAAAATACGTCATAGAGCTTCTGGTGTTCAAATATTGGCCAATCGACTAATCGGTGGCTGTGAAGTAATGGCAAAATTAATTAAGTAACTCACCATGCTACCGGATAAAAATCCTTCCCAGAAATTGTGGGCCAGGGTGGTCCGATGATGACACATGGCACGGCAAAAAGAACCCATTGTCCTCCAATCTCGAATCAAACCCCCTACTGGGATGGAAAACAACATGTTCCATATAATATCCGGACTGTCGGAACGGAATTCCCAATAAACGTAACCATATTCACTTAATCGAAAGCACCCCAAATCAAACACTTCACAGCACCAAAAAATGTGACCTTTCGTCCGACATTTTCCCAAAAGACCCTCCCCAGCGCGCATCTCGACTTGCGTTCCGGAAACAGATAACAACCAATCTAGTAGTCTCCACCAATTTGATGTAGATGGCAGTGACCAACAAATTACTGTACAAGGTTGAGCATAACGGATGTAAGGTCAAAAATCCGTTATATGTTTTCTAGGACAGGTTATGGCAGTTACCCCTTTTTGGCCGCATATAAAACAAAATTTAGATAAAGGTTTTGGGCAATCCTCAAAACCATGCGCGGGATTATTACAGTTCCAACAGTTATCTAGAGAGTTGTCTGACTGAGGGTCTAATGGAAAATGAGTAGTAACCATGGGAGATGAAGACATCGAACAAGTGGCCTCTGATGGAGTGGTCCACTTTATTACTCTTTCGGCGGCTTGAGCTGCCGTAATAAGTGCTTCTCTAGTTTTGTATTCGTTTAACCCTAAGGTTAATGAAATTTGTGGAGACATGTTACGTCTTATAACCCATAGCTGTTCCTCATCCGAAGGAATTGGATTTAATCTAGAAAATTGAGCAATCATGGATTCTATGAATCCCAGAACAGATTCGCCTGGTAATTGTTTCCGAGCCCGGATTTGATCGGCATATTCTCTACTATAATCGAGAGATAAAAATCGGACTTTCAAAGCATCCATTAATTGTGACCAATTTGAAATAGTCGGACTCAAGGAACGGTACCAGACTAATGCCTCGTCTGAAAAGAATTCCCCAGCTTTTCTAAATAATTCGTCTTCTTTAACCCCTCGTGAACGTGCAAGCTCTTGTGCGCGCTCAATAAAATCAAAAACGGCTTTAAAATTACCCTTGCCATCATAGCTAAGACCCCATTTGTGAACAGATACCCGATTTTGCGATTGATTTAATAAAATGTTAGTTAAGGCGGTGCTAATGTCTGGATTAATCGGAATTGAATCGGTAAGAGTGGACCTACGTGCAGGTTGAAAATTACTTGCTTGAACCGGAGAGTTCGTGATTGGTAATAACTCCTCGCTTTCCAGCGCATCTGAATCTTTGATTAAAGATTCGAGATTCTCACGTAAAGTTTTACATGTAAGAATTAAAGTGTTTCTTTTGGGATCATCAAAACCAACTCCTTCCATTAAATCTAAACGATTACTATAATGCGCCAGCCGATGATCTAACGCATCCAAAAGCTTATCATCAACATTAGTTGACAAATCATTAATCTCTTTACTGATTACTGAAAGGGACTTTTCGCATATTTCTAGTTCGGCAGGTATGTCAACTGGTTTATATTTAATCATTGCTAATGATGAATTATATTTCTCATCGCGCATCAACTGACATAGCAATTTACGACGAGAAGCTAAATGTTCAGGTATTCCGGATAAATCGTTGCCTTTGCGTCGTTGCAACTCAACGGCGATCTCCTCTCTAGATAAGGCTGCCACGTAAGCTTTTTCAGACATGATAATTAAGTTAACTTGACAAAGACGAAGTAAAAAAATGTAAGCGTTCGATAAAACACGAAACTATCGTACAAAGAATTGAATAATAAAAATCAATAGTGCGTAAACACGACTCCCAATTGCGTGACAAAACAAATACAGTCAAATTGCAATTGGAGGGAACGCAACAAATGATATTATTATTCTGATATATATACGTAAATGGTTTCTCGCCGGTGTGAATTTTGAAATGGGCGTAGCGCCACTCGCAAGCAATAATTAAAAATAATATATATATTGCAAAAAAGAATAAGGCGAGAGCACAACAAAAGGATATCTCGTTTTTGAACCAATAAAATTTGTGCACTACAAATATCAAAGTAAAAAAGTTTTTCGCCGGTACGAGTACTAAGTTGACAACTTAATTTATTAATATTTACCATGTACCAAACCATACAAACACGCAAAGCGCCCAGTCCACAACGCTCTCCAGTTGCCAAAAACTGCTGTAATAATAAAAAATTAACACGACCACAAACGTTCCGTTGTCGAATCGTATGCACGAAAACGCACCTCGGGACAAACACAGAGTTGGAAAATCAACAAATTGAGCTCCACGTATGGACGCCAGTGATATGTTTACCCTCCTTTCCGTTCCTAATGAGAGAACGGTTTGGAAAGGCAAACAAGACCACGCAGAAGTAAAACTCCTACTTATATTCGTGGTACCCTGATGTTCGTATAAACTAACTCGCTATAGCCTGGAAGCGAGGGTCGTAAGTCCAATGAAATTTCCACTCTGCGTTGTGCTGAAAAATACGAGGGTACGCTTCGTCGAAAAATAAAACAATAATTAACAATAAAATTTTAATGAAAATAGAAACGATTACGACAATTACAAACGCTTGTGGTAGTGGCGTGCCAAGAACAAGAAGCACGTTAACTGATGGTGACAACGGTACGTCAAAGGTGACACAATACGGGACACCAGAATGGTAGGCCCGTCAATACAAATAATTGACTGTAATGAATTACCACAATACCACAAGAATAAATCCACACAAGAATATAAAATTTGTCTCACCTTGATATCAATCGTGAGTTCACACAATGGAGATGACAGCAATAATCCTTGTATGGAATGCAGTGGTTGGTGTTGAATTTCAATGGCTCCCAATCTAAGATCCTCGGACTGCAGTACACCGACGTAATACTCGATGAGCAGGTTTTGACAGGCGGATACGAAGATGGACAGGCGGCACTCCGCTGCGTTGACAGTATGGTACAGGTTGACGATCCAAATAAAACAAAGTGATCGTCCAGTACAATTTGATCACAAAAACTGAAGCCGCGATTGACAATAACAATCGACTTCCAAATGTAAATAAAAGCAGCTGTCAAAATAGTCACCAGACGAATGTTACCAAATAAAATTATGGTTGGTACCAATTTGTACTTCGATAACGAAAATATGGTGGTGGATAACCACTCGAATATTTTCCAAAAAATGCTTGAACTGGCTAAAACAAAATAGTTACGCACTGCATTCACGAAATCCGTAATGACGGTGGAATTAACTACTGCGTATAACTATTTTTGTAACGAAAATCGACGGATAAATAATTGATTTATCCGCGATCAATAAAAATCGAACTGTCTTGTCGCACTCTCAAGCCAAAGTTAAGTTTTTAACGGCGCGCGTCTATCTCCTGTACTATCAAGTACGTTGTAAAAATGAGTAAAGAGATGGCGCTTGGAGTAACAATTTATAATTTAAATTAGATTCAAAATCAGGTGACGAAATAAACATATTTTGTTACAGTTATGAATTTCAAGTTTTAAACTTTAAGCTAAAAACTTTCTGATTTATCTTAAAGTTAAGATCTTGAAGTTGTGAAGTTATGAATTGCAAGTTTTAAACTTTAAGCTAAAAACTTTCTGATTTATCTTAAAGTTAAGATCTTGAAGTTGTGAAGTTATGAATTTCAAGTTTTAAACTTTAAGCTAAAAACTTTCTGATTTATCTTAAAGTTAAGATCTTGAAGTTGTGAAGTTATGAATTTCAAGTTTTAAACTTTAAGATACTAAGTTCTGATTTATCTTAAAGTTAAGATCTTGAAGTTGTGAAGTTATGAATTTCAAGTTTTAAACTTTAAGATACTAAGTTCTGATTTATCTTAAAGTTAAGATCTTGAAGTTGTGAAGTTATGAATTGCAAGTTTTAAACTTTAAGCTAAAAACTTTCTGATTTATCTTAAAGTTAAGATCTTGAAGTTGTGAAGTTATGAATTGCAAGTTTTAAACTTTAAGCTAAAAACTTTCTGATTTATCTTAAAGTTAAGATCTTGAAGTTGTGAAGTTATGAATTTCAAGTTTTAAACTTTAAGCTAAAAACTTTCTGATTTATCTTAAAGTTAAGATCTTGAAGTTGTGAAGTTATGAATTGCAAGTTTTAAACTTTAAGCTAAAAACTTTCTGATTTATCTTAAAGTTAAGATCTTGAAGTTGTGAAGTTATGAATTTCAAGTTTTAAACTTTAAGCTAAAAACTTTCTGATTTATCTTAAAGTTAAGATCTTGAAGTTGTGAAGTTATGAATTTCAAGTTTTAAACTTTAAGATACTAAGTTCTGATTTATCTTAAAGTTAAGATCTTGAAGTTGTGAAGTTATGAATTTCAAGTTTTAAACTTTAAGATACTAAGTTCTGATTTATCTTAAAGTTAAGATCTTGAAGTTGTGAAGTTATGAATTGCAAGTTTTAAACTTTAAGCTAAAAACTTTCTGATTTATCTTAAAGTTAAGATCTTGAAGTTGTGAAGTTATGAATTTCAAGTTTTAAACTTTAAGCTAAAAACTTTCTGATTTATCTTAAAGTTAAGATCTTGAAGTTGTGAAGTTATGAATTTCAAGTTTTAAACTTTAAGATACTAAGTTCTGATTTATCTTAAAGTTAAGATCTTGAAGTTGTGAAGTTATGAATTGCAAGTTTTAAACTTTAAGCTAAAAACTTTCTGATTTATCTTAAAGTTAAGATCTTGAAGTTGTGAAGTTATGAATTTCAAGTTTTAAACTTTAAGCTAAAAACTTTCTGATTTATCTTAAAGTTAAGATCTTGAAGTTGTGAAGTTATGAATTGCAAGTTTTAAACTTTAAGCTAAAAACTTTCTGATTTATCTTAAAGTTAAGATCTTGAAGTTGTGAAGTTATGAATTTCAAGTTTTAAACTTTAAGCTAAAAACTTTCTGATTTATCTTAAAGTTAAGATCTTGAAGTTGTGAAGTTATGAATTTCAAGTTTTAAACTTTAAGATACTAAGTTCTGATTTATCTTAAAGTTAAGATCTTGAAGTTGTGAAGTTATGAATTGCAAGTTTTAAACTTTAAGCTAAAAACTTTCTGATTTATCTTAAAGTTAAGATCTTGAAGTTGTGAAGTTATGAATTTCAAGTTTTAAACTTTAAGATACTAAGTTCTGATTTATCTTAAAGTTAAGATCTTGAAGTTGTGAAGTTATGAATTGCAAGTTTTAAACTTTAAGCTAAAAACTTTCTGATTTATCTTAAAGTTAAGATCTTGAAGTTGTGAAGTTATGAATTTCAAGTTTTAAACTTTAAGCTAAAAACTTTCTGATTTATCTTAAAGTTAAGATCTTGAAGTTGTGAAGTTATGAATTGCAAGTTTTAAACTTTAAGCTAAAAACTTTCTGATTTATCTTAAAGTTAAGATCTTGAAGTTGTGAAGTTATGAATTGCAAGTTTTAAACTTTAAGCTAAAAACTTTCTGATTTATCTTAAAGTTAAGATCTTGAAGTTGTGAAGTTATGAATTTCAAGTTTTAAACTTTAAGCTAAAAACTTTCTGATTTATCTTAAAGTTAAGATCTTGAAGTTGTGAAGTTATGAATTGCAAGTTTTAAACTTTAAGCTAAAAACTTTCTGATTTATCTTAAAGTTAAGATCTTGAAGTTGTGAAGTTATGAATTTCAAGTTTTAAACTTTAAGCTAAAAACTTTCTGATTTATCTTAAAGTTAAGATCTTGAAGTTGTGAAGTTATGAATTTCAAGTTTTAAACTTTAAGCTAAAAGCTTTCTGATTTATCTTAAAGTTAAGATCTTGAAGTTGTGAAGTTATGAATTGCAAGTTTTAAACTTTAAGATACTAAGTTCTGATTTATCTTAAAGTTAAGATCTTGAAGTTGTGAAGTTATGAATTGCAAGTTTTAAACTTTAAGCTAAAAACTTTCTGATTTATCTTAAAGTTAAGATCTTGAAGTTGTGAAGTTATGAATTGCAAGTTTTAAACTTTAAGCTAAAAACTTTCTGATTTATCTTAAAGTTAAGATCTTGAAGTTGTGAAGTTATGAATTGCAAGTTTTAAACTTTAAGCTAAAAACTTTCTGATTTATCTTAAAGTTAAGATCTTGAAGTTGTGAAGTTATGAATTTCAAGTTTTAAACTTTAAGATACTAAGTTCTGATTTATCTTAAAGTTAAGATCTTGAAGTTGTGAAGTTATGAATTGCAGTTTTAAACTTTAAGCTAAAAACTTTCTGATTTATCTTAAAGTTAAGATCTTGAAGTTGTGAAGTTATGAATTGCAAGTTTTAAACTTTAAGATACTAAGTTCTGATTTATCTTAAAGTTAAGATCTTGAAGTTGTGAAGTTATGAATTTCAAGTTTTAAACTTTAAGCTAAAAACTTTCTGATTTATCTTAAAGTTAAGATCTTGAAGTTGTGAAGTTATGAATTTCAAGTTTTAAACTTTAAGCTAAAAACTTTCTGATTTATCTTAAAGTTAAGATCTTGAAGTTGTGAAGTTATGAATTTCAAGTTTTAAACTTTAAGCTAAAAACTTTCTGATTTATCTTAAAGTTAAGATCTTGAAGTTGTGAAGTTATGAATTGCAAGTTTTAAACTTTAAGCTAAAAACTTTCTGATTTATCTTAAAGTTAAGATCTTGAAGTTGTGAAGTTATGAATTTCAAGTTTTAAACTTTAAGCTAAAAACTTTCTGATTTATCTTAAAGTTAAGATCTTGAAGTTGTGAAGTTATGAATTTCAAGTTTTAAACTTTAAGATACTAAGTTCTGATTTATCTTAAAGTTAAGATCTTGAAGTTGTGAAGTTATAATTGCAAGTTTTAAACTTTAAGCTAAAAACTTTCTGATTTATCTTAAAGTTAAGATCTTGAAGTTGTGAAGTTATGAATTTCAAGTTTTAAGCTTTAAGATACTAAGTTCTGATTTATCTTAAAGTTAAGATCTTGAAGTTGTGAAGTTATGAATTTCAAGTTTTAAACTTTAAGCTAAAAACTTTCTGATTTATCTTAAAGTTAAGATCTTGAAGTTGTGAAGTTATGAATTGCAAGTTTTAAACTTTAAGCTAAAAACTTTCTGATTTATCTTAAAGTTAAGATCTTGAAGTTGTGAAGTTATGAATTTCAAGTTTTAAACTTTAAGCTAAAAACTTTCTGATTTATCTTAAAGTTAAGATCTTGAAGTTGTGAAGTTATGAATTTCAAGTTTTAAACTTTAAGCTAAAAACTTTCTGATTTATCTGTAAGTTAAGATCTTGAAGTTGTGAAGTTATGAATTTCAAGTTTTAAACTTTAAGATACTAAGTTCTGATTTATCTTAAAGTTAAGATCTTGAAGTTGTGAAGTTATGAATTTCAAGTTTTAAACTTTAAGATACTAAGTTCTGATTTATCTTAAAGTTAAGATCTTGAAGTTGTGAAGTTATGAATTGCAAGTTTTAAACTTTAAGCTAAAAACTTTCTGATTTATCTTAAAGTTAAGATCTTGAAGTTGTGAAGTTATGAATTTCAAGTTTTAAACTTTAAGATACTAAGTTCTGATTTATCTTAAAGTTAAGATCTTGAAGTTGTGAAGTTATGAATTGCAAGTTTTAAACTTTAAGCTAAAAACTTTCTGATTTATCTTAAAGTTAAGATCTTGAAGTTGTGAAGTTATGAATTTCAAGTTTTAAACTTTAAGCTAAAAACTTTCTGATTTATCTTAAAGTTAAGATCTTGAAGTTGTGAAGTTATGAATTTCAAGTTTTAAACTTTAAGCTAAAAACTTTCTGATTTATCTTAAAGTTAAGATCTTGAAGTTGTGAAGTTATGAATTTCAAGTTTTAAACTTTAAGCTAAAAACTTTCTGATTTATCTTAAAGTTAAGATCTTGAAGTTGTGAAGTTATGAATTTCAAGTTTTAAACTTTAAGATACTAAGTTCTGATTTATCTTAAAGTTAAGATCTTGAAGTTGTGAAGTTATGAATTTCAAGTTTTAAACTTTAAGCTAAAAACTTTCTGATTTATCTTAAAGTTAAGATCTTGAAGTTGTGAAGTTATGAATTTCAAGTTTTAAACTTTAAGATACTAAGTTCTGATTTATCTTAAAGTTAAGATCTTGAAGTTGTGAAGTTATGAATTTCAAGTTTTAAACTTTAAGCTAAAAACTTTCTGATTTATCTTAAAGTTAAGATCTTGAAGTTGTGAAGTTATGAATTGCAAGTTTTAAACTTTAAGCTAAAAACTTTCTGATTTATCTTAAAGTTAAGATCTTGAAGTTGTGAAGTTATGAATTTCAAGTTTTAAACTTTAAGATACTAAGTTCTGATTTATCTTAAAGTTTAAGATCTTGAAGTTGTGAAGTTATGAATTTCAAGTTTTAAACTTTAAGCTAAAAACTTTCTGATTTATCTTAAAGTTAAGATCTTGAAGTTGTGAAGTTATGAATTGCAAGTTTTAAACTTTAAGCTAAAAACTTTCTGATTTATCTTAAAGTTAAGATCTTGAAGTTGTGAAGTTATGAATTTCAAGTTTTAAACTTTAAGATACTAAGTTCTGATTTATCTTAAAGTTAAGATCTTGAAGTTGTGAAGTTATGAATTTCAAGTTTTAAACTTTAAGCTAAAAACTTTCTGATTTATCTTAAAGTTAAGATCTTGAAGTTGTGAAGTTATGAATTGCAAGTTTTAAACTTTAAGCTAAAAACTTTCTGATTTATCTTAAAGTTAAGATCTTGAAGTTGTGAAGTTATGAATTTCAAGTTTTAAACTTTAAGCTAAAAACTTTCTGATTTATCTTAAAGTTAAGATCTTGAAGTTGTGAAGTTATGAATTTCAAGTTTTAAACTTTAAGATACTAAGTTCTGATTTATCTTAAAGTTAAGATCTTGAAGTTGTGAAGTTATGAATTTCAAGTTTTAAACTTTAAGATACTAAGTTCTGATTTATCTTAAAGTTAAGATCTTGAAGTTGTGAAGTTATGAATTTCAAGTTTTAAACTTTAAGATACTAAGTTCTGATTTATCTTAAAGTTAAGATCTTGAAGTTGTGAAGTTATGAATTTCAAGTTTTAAACTTTAAGATACTAAGTTCTGATTTATCTTAAAGTTAAGATCTTGAAGTTGTGAAGTTATGAATTGCAAGTTTTAAACTTTAAGCTAAAAACTTTCTGATTTATCTTAAAGTTAAGATCTTGAAGTTGTGAAGTTATGAATTTCAAGTTTTAAACTTTAAGATACTAAGTTCTGATTTATCTTAAAGTTAAGATCTTGAAGTTGTGAAGTTATGAATTGCAAGTTTTAAACTTTAAGCTAAAAACTTTCTGATTTATCTTAAAGTTAAGATCTTGAAGTTGTGAAGTTATGAATTTCAAGTTTTAAACTTTAAGCTAAAAACTTTCTGATTTATCTTAAAGTTAAGATCTTGAAGTTGTGAAGTTATGAATTTCAAGTTTTAAACTTTAAGCTAAAAACTTTCTGATTTATCTTAAAGTTAAGATCTTGAAGTTGTGAAGTTATGAATTTCAAGTTTTAAACTTTAAGCTAAAAACTTTCTGATTTATCTTAAAGTTAAGATCTTGAAGTTGTGAAGTTATGAATTTCAAGTTTTAAACTTTAAGCTAAAAACTTTCTGATTTATCTTAAAGTTAAGATCTTGAAGTTGTGAAGTTATGAATTTCAAGTTTTAAACTTTAAGATACTAAGTTCTGATTTATCTTAAAGTTAAGATCTTGAAGTTGTGAAGTTATGAATTTCAAGTTTTAAACTTTAAGATACTAAGTTCTGATTTATCTTAAAGTTAAGATCTTGAAGTTGTGAAGTTATGAATTTCAAGTTTTAAACTTTAAGCTAAAAACTTTCTGATTTATCTTAAAGTTAAGATCTTGAAGTTGTGAAGTTATGAATTGCAAGTTTTAAACTTTAAGCTAAAAACTTTCTGATTTATCTTAAAGTTAAGATCTTGAAGTTGTGAAGTTATGAATTTCAAGTTTTAAACTTTAAGATACTAAGTTCTGATTTATCTTAAAGTTAAGATCTTGAAGTTGTGAAGTTATGAATTTCAAGTTTTAAACTTTAAGCTAAAAACTTTCTGATTTATCTTAAAGTTAAGATCTTGAAGTTGTGAAGTTATGAATTTCAAGTTTTAAACTTTAAGATACTAAGTTCTGATTTATCTTAAAGTTAAGATCTTGAAGTTGTGAAGTTATGAATTTCAAGTTTTAAACTTTAAGCTAAAAACTTTCTGATTTATCTTAAAGTTAAGATCTTGAAGTTGTGAAGTTATGAATTTCAAGTTTTAAACTTTAAGATACTAAGTTCTGATTTATCTTAAAGTTAAGATCTTGAAGTTGTGAAGTTATGAATTGCAAGTTTTAAACTTTAAGCTAAAAACTTTCTGATTTATCTTAAAGTTAAGATATTGAAGTTGTGAAGTTATGAATTTCAAGTTTTAAACTTTAAGCTAAAAACTTTCTGATTTATCTTAAAGTTAAGATCTTGAAGTTGTGAAGTTATGAATTGCAAGTTTTAAACTTTAAGCTAAAAACTTTCTGATTTATCTTAAAGTTAAGATCTTGAAGTTGTGAAGTTATGAATTGCAAGTTTTAAACTTTAAGCTAAAAACTTTCTGATTTATCTTAAAGTTAAGATCTTGAAGTTGTGAAGTTATGAATTTCAAGTTTTAAACTTTAAGCTAAAAACTTTCTGATTTATCTTAAAGTTAAGATCTTGAAGTTGTGAAGTTATGAATTTCAAGTTTTAAACTTTAAGATACTAAGTTCTGATTTATCTTAAAGTTAAGATCTTGAAGTTGTGAAGTTATGAATTGCAAGTTTTAAACTTTAAGCTAAAAACTTTCTGATTTATCTTAAAGTTAAGATCTTGAAGTTGTGAAGTTATGAATTTCAAGTTTTAAACTTTAAGATACTAAGTTCTGATTTATCTTAAAGTTAAGATCTTGAAGTTGTGAAGTTATGAATTTCAAGTTTTAAATTTTAAGCTAAAAACTTTCTGATTTATCTTAAAGTTAAGATCTTGAAGTTGTGAAGTTATGAATTTCAAGTTTTAAACTTTAAGCTAAAAACTTTCTGATTTATCTTAAAGTTAAGATCTTGAAGTTGTGAAGTTATGAATTGCAAGTTTTAAACTTTAAGCTAAAAACTTTCTGATTTATCTTAAAGTTAAGATCTTGAAGTTGTGAAGTTATGAATTGCAAGTTTTAAACTTTAAGCTAAAAACTTTCTGATTTATCTTAAAGTTAAGATCTTGAAGTTGTGAAGTTATGAATTGCAAGTTTTAAACTTTAAGATACTAAGTTCTGATTTATCTTAAAGTTAAGATCTTGAAGTTGTGAAGTTATGAATTGCAAGTTTTAAACTTTAAGCTAAAAACTTTCTGATTTATCTTAAAGTTAAGATCTTGAAGTTGTGAAGTTATGAATTTCAAGTTTTAAACTTTAAGATACTAAGTTCTGATTTATCTTAAAGTTAAGATCTTGAAGTTGTGAAGTTATGAATTGCAAGTTTTAAACTTTAAGCTAAAAACTTTCTGATTTATCTTAAAGTTAAGATCTTGAAGTTGTGAAGTTATGAATTGCAAGTTTTAAACTTTAAGATACTAAGTTCTGATTTATCTTAAAGTTAAGATCTTGAAGTTGTGAAGTTATGAATTTCAAGTTTTAAACTTTAAGCTAAAAACTTTCTGATTTATCTTAAAGTTAAGATCTTGAAGTTGTGAAGTTATGAATTTCAAGTTTTAAACTTTAAGATACTAAGTTCTGATTTATCTTAAAGTTAAGATCTTGAAGTTGTGAAGTTATGAATTGCAAGTTTTAAACTTTAAGATACTAAGTTCTGATTTATCTTAAAGTTAAGATCTTGAAGTTGTGAAGTTATGAATTTCAAGTTTTAAACTTTAAGCTAAAAACTTTCTGATTTATCTTAAAGTTAAGATCTTGAAGTTGTGAAGTTATGAATTTCAAGTTTTAAACTTTAAGATACTAAGTTCTGATTTATCTTAAAGTTAAGATCTTGAAGTTGTGAAGTTATGAATTGCAAGTTTTAAACTTTAAGATACTAAGTTCTGATTTATCTTAAAGTTAAGATCTTGAAGTTGTGAAGTTATGAATTTCAAGTTTTAAACTTTAAGATACTAAGTTCTGATTTATCTTAAAGTTAAGATCTTGAAGTTGTGAAGTTATGAATTGCAAGTTTTAAACTTTAAGCTAAAAACTTTCTGATTTATCTTAAAGTTAAGATCTTGAAGTTGTGAAGTTATGAATTTCAAGTTTTAAACTTTAAGCTAAAAACTTTCTGATTTATCTTAAAGTTAAGATCTTGAAGTTGTGAAGTTATGAATTGCAAGTTTTAAACTTTAAGCTAAAAACTTTCTGATTTATCTTAAAGTTAAGATCTTGAAGTTGTGAAGTTATGAATTGCAAGTTTTAAACTTTAAGCTAAAAACTTTCTGATTTATCTTAAAGTTAAGATCTTGAAGTTGTGAAGTTATGAATTTCAAGTTTTAAACTTTAAGATACTAAGTTCTGATTTATCTTAAAGTTAAGATCTTGAAGTTGTGAAGTTATGAATTTCAAGTTTTAAACTTTAAGCTAAAAACTTTCTGATTTATCTTAAAGTTAAGATCTTGAAGTTGTGAAGTTATGAATTTCAAGTTTTAAACTTTAAGATACTAAGTTCTGATTTATCTTAAAGTTAAGATCTTGAAGTTGTGAAGTTATGAATTTCAAGTTTTAAACTTTAAGCTAAAAACTTTCTGATTTATCTTAAAGTTAAGATCTTGAAGTTGTGAAGTTATGAATTGCAAGTTTTAAACTTTAAGATACTAAGTTCTGATTTATCTTAAAGTTAAGATCTTGAAGTTGTGAAGTTATGAATTTCAAGTTTTAAACTTTAAGCTAAAAACTTTCTGATTTATCTTAAAGTTAAGATCTTGAAGTTGTGAAGTTATGAATTTCAAGTTTTAAACTTTAAGATACTAAGTTCTGATTTATCTTAAAGTTAAGATCTTGAAGTTGTGAAGTTATGAATTGCAAGTTTTAAACTTTAAGCTAAAAACTTTCTGATTTATCTTAAAGTTAAGATCTTGAAGTTGTGAAGTTATGAATTTCAAGTTTTAAACTTTAAGATACTAAGTTCTGATTTATCTTAAAGTTAAGATCTTGAAGTTGTGAAGTTATGAATTGCAAGTTTTAAACTTTAAGCTAAAAACTTTCTGATTTATCTTAAAGTTAAGATCTTGAAGTTGTGAAGTTATGAATTTCAAGTTTTAAACTTTAAGATACTAAGTTCTGATTTATCTTAAAGTTAAGATCTTGAAGTTGTGAAGTTATGAATTGCAAGTTTTAAACTTTAAGCTAAAAACTTTCTGATTTATCTTAAAGTTAAGATCTTGAAGTTGTGAAGTTATGAATTTCAAGTTTTAAACTTTAAGATACTAAGTTCTGATTTATCTTAAAGTTAAGATCTTGAAGTTGTGAAGTTATGAATTTCAAGTTTTAAACTTTAAGCTAAAAACTTTCTGATTTATCTTAAAGTTAAGATCTTGAAGTTGTGAAGTTATGAATTTCAAGTTTTAAACTTTAAGATACTAAGTTCTGATTTATCTTAAAGTTAAGATCTTGAAGTTGTGAAGTTATGAATTTCAAGTTTTAAACTTTAAGCTAAAAACTTTCTGATTTATCTTAAAGTTAAGATCTTGAAGTTGTGAAGTTATGAATTTCAAGTTTTAAACTTTAAGATACTAAGTTCTGATTTATCTTAAAGTTAAGATCTTGAAGTTGTGAAGTTATGAATTTCAAGTTTTAAACTTTAAGATACTAAGTTCTGATTTATCTTAAAGTTAAGATCTTGAAGTTGTGAAGTTATGAATTTCAAGTTTTAAACTTTAAGCTAAAAACTTTTTGATTTATCTTAAAGTTAAGATCTTGAAGTTGTGAAGTTATGAATTTCAAGTTTTAAACTTTAAGCTAAAAACTTTCTGATTTATCTTAAAGTTAAGATCTTGAAGTTGTGAAGTTATGAATTGCAAGTTTTAAACTTTAAGATACTAAGTTCTGATTTATCTTAAAGTTAAGATCTTGAAGTTGTGAAGTTATGAATTTCAAGTTTTAAACTTTAAGCTAAAAACTTTCTGATTTATCTTAAAGTTAAGATCTTGAAGTTGTGAAGTTATGAATTTCAAGTTTTAAACTTTAAGATACTAAGTTCTGATTTATCTTAAAGTTAAGATCTTGAAGTTGTGAAGTTATGAATTGCAAGTTTTAAACTTTAAGCTAAAAACTTTCTGATTTATCTTAAAGTTAAGATCTTGAAGTTGTGAAGTTATGAATTTCAAGTTTTAAACTTTAAGATACTAAGTTCTGATTTATCTTAAAGTTAAGATCTTGAAGTTGTGAAGTTATGAATTGCAAGTTTTAAACTTTAAGCTAAAAACTTTCTGATTTATCTTAAAGTTAAGATCTTGAAGTTGTGAAGTTATGAATTTCAAGTTTTAAACTTTAAGCTAAAAACTTTCTGATTTATCTTAAAGTTAAGATCTTGAAGTTGTGAAGTTATGAATTGCAAGTTTTAAACTTTAAGCTAAAAACTTTCTGATTTATCTTAAAGTTAAGATCTTGAAGTTGTGAAGTTATGAATTGCAAGTTTTAAACTTTAAGCTAAAAACTTTCTGATTTATCTTAAAGTTAAGATCTTGAAGTTGTGAAGTTATGAATTTCAAGTTTTAAACTTTAAGCTAAAAACTTTCTGATTTATCTTAAAGTTAAGATCTTGAAGTTGTGAAGTTATGAATTGCAAGTTTTAAACTTTAAGCTAAAAACTTTCTGATTTATCTTAAAGTTAAGATCTTGAAGTTGTGAAGTTATGAATTTCAAGTTTTAAACTTTAAGATACTAAGTTCTGATTTATCTTAAAGTTAAGATCTTGAAGTTGTGAAGTTATGAATTGCAAGTTTTAAACTTTAAGCTAAAAACTTTCTGATTTATCTTAAAGTTAAGATCTTGAAGTTGTGAAGTTATGAATTGCAAGTTTTAAACTTTAAGCTAAAAACTTTCTGATTTATCTTAAAGTTAAGATCTTGAAGTTGTGAAGTTATGAATTGCAAGTTTTAAACTTTAAGCTAAAAACTTTCTGATTTATCTTAAAGTTAAGATCTTGAAGTTGTGAAGTTATGAATTTCAAGTTTTAAACTTTAAGATACTAAGTTCTGATTTATCTTAAAGTTAAGATCTTGAAGTTGTGAAGTTATGAATTTCAAGTTTTAAACTTTAAGCTAAAAACTTTCTGATTTATCTTAAAGTTAAGATCTTGAAGTTGTGAAGTTATGTATTTCAAGTTTTAAACTTTAAGATACTAAGTTCTGATTTATCTTAAAGTTAAGATCTTGAAGTTGTGAAGTTATGAATTTCAAGTTTTAAACTTTAAGCTAAAAACTTTCTGATTTATCTTAAAGTTAAGATCTTGAAGTTGTGAAGTTATGAATTGCAAGTTTTAAACTTTAAGCTAAAAACTTTCTGATTTATCTTAAAGTTAAGATCTTGAAGTTGTGAAGTTATGAATTTCAAGTTTTAAACTTTAAGATACTAAGTTCTGATTTATCTTAAAGTTAAGATCTTGAAGTTGTGAAGTTATGAATTTCAAGTTTTAAACTTTAAGCTAAAAACTTTCTGATTTATCTTAAAGTTAAGATCTTGAAGTTGTGAAGTTATGAATTTCAAGTTTTAAACTTTAAGATACTAAGTTCTGATTTATCTTAAAGTTAAGATCTTGAAGTTGTGAAGTTATGAATTTCAAGTTTTAAACTTTAAGCTAAAAACTTTCTGATTTATCTTAAAGTTAAGATCTTGAAGTTGTGAAGTTATGAATTTCAAGTTTTAAACTTTAAGATACTAAGTTCTGATTTATCTTAAAGTTAAGATCTTGAAGTTGTGAAGTTATGAATTTCAAGTTTTAAACTTTAAGATACTAAGTTCTGATTTATCTTAAAGTTAAGATCTTGAAGTTGTGAAGTTATGAATTTCAAGTTTTAAACTTTAAGTTAAAAACTTTCTGATTTATCTTAAAGTTAAGATCTTGAAGTTGTGAAGTTATGAATTTCAAGTTTTAAACTTTAAGCTAAAAACTTTCTGATTTATCTTAAAGTTAAGATCTTGAAGTTGTGAAGTTATGAATTGCAAGTTTTAAACTTTAAGATACTAAGTTCTGATTTATCTTAAAGTTAAGATCTTGAAGTTGTGAAGTTATGAATTTCAAGTTTTAAACTTTAAGCTAAAAACTTTCTGATTTATCTTAAAGTTAAGATCTTGAAGTTGTGAAGTTATGAATTTCAAGTTTTAAACTTTAAGATACTAAGTTCTGATTTATCTTAAAGTTAAGATCTTGAAGTTGTGAAGTTATGAATTGCAAGTTTTAAACTTTAAGCTAAAAACTTTCTGATTTATCTTAAAGTTAAGATCTTGAAGTTGTGAAGTTATGAATTTCAAGTTTTAAACTTTAAGATACTAAGTTCTGATTTATCTTAAAGTTAAGATCTTGAAGTTGTGAAGTTATGAATTGCAAGTTTTAAACTTTAAGCTAAAAACTTTCTGATTTATCTTAAAGTTAAGATCTTGAAGTTGTGAAGTTATGAATTTCAAGTTTTAAACTTTAAGCTAAAAACTTTCTGATTTATCTTAAAGTTAAGATCTTGAAGTTGTGAAGTTATGAATTGCAAGTTTTAAACTTTAAGCTAAAAACTTTCTGATTTATCTTAAAGTTAAGATCTTGAAGTTGTGAAGTTATGAATTGCAAGTTTTAAACTTTAAGATACTAAGTTCTGATTTATCTTAAAGTTAAGATCTTGAAGTTGTGAAGTTATGAATTGCAAGTTTTAAACTTTAAGCTAAAAACTTTCTGATTTATCTTAAAGTTAAGATCTTGAAGTTGTGAAGTTATGAATTGCAAGTTTTAAACTTTAAGCTAAAAACTTTCTGATTTATCTTAAAGTTAAGATCTTGAAGTTGTGAAGTTATGAATTTCAAGTTTTAAACTTTAAGATACTAAGTTCTGATTTATCTTAAAGTTAAGATCTTGAAGTTGTGAAGTTATGAATTGCAAGTTCTAAACTTTAAGCTAAAAACTTTCTGATTTATCTTAAAGTTAAGATCTTGAAGTTGTGAAGTTATGAATTGCAAGTTTTAAACTTTAAGCTAAAAACTTTCTGATTTATCTTAAAGTTAAGATCTTGAAGTTGTGAAGTTATGAATTTCAAGTTTTAAACTTTAAGATACTAAGTTCTGATTTATCTTAAAGTTAAGATCTTGAAGTTGTGAAGTTATGAATTGCAAGTTTTAAACTTTAAGCTAAAAACTTTCTGATTTATCTTAAAGTTAAGATCTTGAAGTTGTGAAGTTATGAATTTCAAGTTTTAAACTTTAAGATACTAAGTTCTGATTTATCTTAAAGTTAAGATCTTGAAGTTGTGAAGTTATGAATTTCAAGTTTTAAACTTTAAGATACTAAGTTCTGATTTATCTTAAAGTTAAGATCTTGAAGTTGTGAAGTTATGAATTGCAAGTTTTAAACTTTAAGATACTAAGTTCTGATTTATCTTAAAGTTAAGATCTTGAAGTTGTGAAGTTATGAATTTCAAGTTTTAAACTTTAAGCTAAAAACTTTCTGATTTATCTTAAAGTTAAGATCTTGAAGTTGTGAAGTTATGAATTTCAAGTTTTAAACTTTAAGATACTAAGTTCTGATTTATCTTAAAGTTAAGATCTTGAAGTTGTGAAGTTATGAATTGCAAGTTTTAAACTTTAAGATACTAAGTTCTGATTTATCTTAAAGTTAAGATCTTGAAGTTGTGAAGTTATGAATTTCAAGTTTTAAACTTTAAGCTAAAAACTTTCTGATTTATCTTAAAGTTAAGATCTTGAAGTTGTGAAGTTATGAATTTCAAGTTTTAAACTTTAAGCTA
Organism: Podabrus alpinus; assembly: GCA_932274525.1. Lineage (NCBI taxonomy): Eukaryota > Metazoa > Arthropoda > Insecta > Coleoptera > Cantharidae > Podabrus > Podabrus alpinus. Next base: position 99,826 of record CAKNZV010000122.1, read on the forward strand.
AAAACTTTCTGATTTATCTTAAAGTTAAGATCTTGAAGTTGTGAAGTTATGAATTTCAAGTTTTAAACTTTAAGCTAAAAACTTTCTGATTTATCTTAAAGTTAAGATCTTGAAGTTGTGAAGTTATGAATTTCAAGTTTTAAACTTTAAGATACTAAGTTCTGATTTATCTTAAAGTTAAGATCTTGAAGTTGTGAAGTTATGAATTGCAAGTTTTAAACTTTAAGCTAAAAACTTTCTGATTTATCTTAAAGTTAAGATCTTGAAGTTGTGAAGTTATGAATTTAAAGTTTTAAACTTTAAGCTAAAAACTTTCTGATTTATCTTAAAGTTAAGATCTTGAAGTTGTGAAGTTATGAATTTCAAGTTTTAAACTTTAAGCTAAAAACTTTCTGATTTATCTTAAAGTTAAGATCTTGAAGTTGTGAAGTTATGAATTGCAAGTTTTAAACTTTAAGTTAAAAACTTTCTGATTTATCTTAAAGTTAAGATCTTGAAGTTGTGAAGTTATGAATTTCAAGTTTTAAACTTTAAGCTAAAAACTTTCTGATTTATCTTAAAGTTAAGATCTTGAAGTTGTGAAGTTATGAATTTCAAGTTTTAAACTTTAAGATACTAAGTTCTGATTTATCTTAAAGTTAAGATCTTGAAGTTGTGAAGTTATGAATTGCAAGTTTTAAACTTTAAGCTAAAAACTTTCTGATTTATCTTAAAGTTAAGATCTTGAAGATGTGAAGTTATGAATTTCAAGTTTTAAACTTTAAGATACTAAGTTCTGATTTATCTTAAAGTTAAGATCTTGAAGTTGTGAAGTTATGAATTGCAAGTTTTAAACTTTAAGCTAAAAACTTTCTGATTTATCTTAAAGTTAAGATCTTGAAGTTGTGAAGTTATGAATTTCAAGTTTTAAACTTTAAGATACTAAGTTCTGATTTATCTTAAAGTTAAGATCTTGAAGTTGTGAAGTTATGAATTGCAAGTTTTAAACTTTAAGATACTAAGTTCTGATTTATCTTAAAGTTAAGATCTTGAAGTTATGAAGTTATGAATTGCAAGTTTTAAACTTTAAGCTAAAAACTTTCTGATTTATCTTAAAGTTAAGATCTTGAAGTTGTGAAGTTATGAATTTCAAGTTTTAAACTTTAAGCTAAAAACTTTCTGATTTATCTTAAAGTTAAGATCTTGAAGTTGTGAAGTTATGAATTTCAAGTTTTAAACTTTAAGATACTAAGTTCTGATTTATCTTAAAGTTAAGATCTTGAAGTTGTGAAGTTATGAATTGCAAGTTTTAAACTTTAAGCTAAAAACTTTCTGATTTATCTTAAAGTTAAGATCTTGAAGTTGTGAAGTTATGAATTTCAAGTTTTAAACTTTAAGATACTAAGTTCTGATTTATCTTAAAGTTAAGATCTTGAAGTTGTGAAGTTATGAATTGCAAGTTTTAAACTTTAAGCTAAAAACTTTCTGATTTATCTTAAAGTTAAGATCTTGAAGTTGTGAAGTTATGAATTTCAAGTTTTAAACTTTAAGATACTAAGTTCTGATTTATCTTAAAGTTAAGATCTTGAAGTTGTGAAGTTATGAATTGCAAGTTTTAAACTTTAAGCTAAAAACTTTCTGATTTATCTTAAAGTTAAGATCTTGAAGTTGTGAAGTTATGAATTTCAAGTTTTAAACTTTAAGATACTAAGTTCTGATTTATCTTAAAGTTAAGATCTTGAAGTTGTGAAGTTATGAATTTCAAGTTTTAAACTTTAAGCTAAAAACTTTCTGATTTATCTTAAAGTTAAGATCTTGAAGTTGTGAAGTTATGAATTGTAAGTTTTAAACTTTAAGCTAAAAACTTTCTGATTTATCTTAAAGTTAAGATCTTGAAGTTGTGAAGTTATGAATTTCAAGTTTTAAACTTTAAGCTAAAAACTTTCTGATTTATCTTAAAGTTAAGATCTTGAAGTTGTGAAGTTATGAATTGCAAGTTTTAAACTTTAAGCTAAAAACTTTCTGATTTATCTTAAAGTTAAGATCTTGAAGTTGTGAAGTTATGAATTTCAAGTTTTAAACTTTAAGCTAAAAACTTTCTGATTTATCTTAAAGTTAAGATCTTGAAGTTGTGAAGTTATGAATTTCAAGTTTTAAACTTTAAGATACTAAGTTCTGATTTATCTTAAAGTTAAGATCTTGAAGTTGTGAAGTTATGAATTGCAAGTTTTAAACTTTAAGCTAAAAACTTTCTGATTTATCTTAAAGTTAAGATCTTGAAGTTGTGAAGTTATGAATTTCAAGTTTTAAACTTTAAGCTAAAAACTTTCTGATTTATCTTAAAGTTAAGATCTTGAAGTTGTGAAGTTATGAATTTCAAGTTTTGAACTTTAAGATACTAAGTTCTGATTTATCTTAAAGTTAAGATCTTGAAGTTGTGAAGTTATGAATTGCAAGTTTTAAACTTTAAGCTAAAAACTTTCTGATTTATCTTAAAGTTAAGATCTTGAAGTTGTGAAGTTATGAATTTCAAGTTTTAAACTTTAAGCTAAAAACTTTCTGATTTATCTTAAAGTTAAGATCTTGAAGTTGTGAAGTTATGAATTGCAAGTTTTAAACTTTAAGCTAAAAACTTTCTGATTTATCTTAAAGTTAAGATCTTGAAGTTGTGAAGTTATGAATTTCAAGTTTTAAACTTTAAGCTAAAAACTTTCTGATTTATCTTAAAGTTAAGATCTTGAAGTTGTGAAGTTATGAATTTCAAGTTTTAAACTTTAAGATACTAAGTTCTGATTTATCTTAAAGTTAAGATCTTGAAGTTGTGAAGTTATGAATTTCAAGTTTTAAACTTTAAGCTAAAAACTTTCTGATTTATCTTAAAGTTAAGATCTTGAAGTTGTGAAGTTATGAATTGCAAGTTTTAAACTTTAAGCTAAAAACTTTCTGATTTATCTTAAAGTTAAGATCTTGAAGTTGTGAAGTTATGAATTGCAAGTTTTAAACTTTAAGCTAAAAACTTTCTGATTTATCTTAAAGTTAAGATCTTGAAGTTGTGAAGTTATGAATTGCAAGTTTTAAACTTTAAGCTAAAAACTTTCTGATTTATCTTAAAGTTAAGATCTTGAAGTTGTGAAGTTATGAATTTCAAGTTTTAAACTTTAAGCTAAAAACTTTCTGATTTATCTTAAAGTTAAGATCTTGAAGTTGTGAAGTTATGAATTTCAAGTTTTAAACTTTAAGCTAAAAACTTTCTGATTTATCTTAAAGTTAAGATCTTGAAGTTGTGAAGTTATGAATTTCAAGTTTTAAACTTTAAGCTAAAAACTTTCTGATTTATCTTAAAGTTAAGATCTTGAAGTTGTGAAGTTATGAATTGCAAGTTTTAAACTTTAAGATACTAAGTTCTGATTTATCTTAAAGTTAAGATCTTGAAGTTGTAAAGTTATGAATTTCAAGTTTTAAACTTTAAGCTAAAAACTTTCTGATTTATCTTAAAGTTAAGATCTTGAAGTTGTGAAGTTATGAATTGCAAGTTTTAAACTTTAAGCTAAAAACTTTCTGATTTATCTTAAAGTTAAGATCTTGAAGTTGTGAAGTTATGAATTTCAAGTTTTAAACTTTAAGCTAAAAACTTTCTGATTTATCTTAAAGTTAAGATCTTGAAGTTGTGAAGTTATGAATTGCAAGTTTTAAACTTTAAGCTAAAAACTTTCTGATTTATCTTAAAGTTAAGATCTTGAAGTTGTGAAGTTATGAATTTCAAGTTTTAAACTTTAAGCTAAAAACTTTCTGATTTATCTTAAAGTTAAGATCTTGAAGTTGTGAAGTTATGAATTTCAAGTTTTAAACTTTAAGATACTAAGTTCTGATTTATCTTAAAGTTAAGATCTTGAAGTTGTGAAGTTATGAATTGCAAGTTTTAAACTTTAAGCTAAAAACTTTCTGATTTATCTTAAAGTTAAGATCTTGAAGTTGCGAAGTTATGAATTTCAAGTTTTAAACTTTAAGCTAAAAACTTTCTGATTTATCTTAAAGTTAAGATCTTGAAGTTGTGAAGTTATGAATTTCAAGTTTTAAACTTTAAGATACTAAGTTCTGATTTATCTTAAAGTTAAGATCTTGAAGTTGTGAAGTTATGAATTGCAAGTTTTAAACTTTAAGCTAAAAACTTTCTGATTTATCTTAAAGTTAAGATCTTGAAGTTGTGAAGTTATGAATTTCAAGTTTTAAACTTTAAGCTAAAAACTTTCTGATTTATCTTAAAGTTAAGATCTTGAAGTTGTGAAGTTATGAATTGCAAGTTTTAAACTTTAAGCTAAAAACTTTCTGATTTATCTTAAAGTTAAGATCTTGAAGTTGTGAAGTTATGAATTTCAAGTTTTAAACTTTAAGCTAAAAACTTTCTGATTTATCTTAAAGTTAAGATCTTGAAGTTGTGAAGTTATGAATTTCAAGTTTTAAACTTTAAGATACTAAGTTCTGATTTATCTTAAAGTTAAGATCTTGAAGTTGTGAAGTTATGAATTTCAAGTTTTAAACTTTAAGCTAAAAACTTTCTGATTTATCTTAAAGTTAAGATCTTGAAGTTGTGAAGTTATGAATTGCAAGTTTTAAACTTTAAGATACTAAGTTCTGATTTATCTTAAAGTTAAGATCTTGAAGTTGTGAAGTTATGAATTGCAAGTTTTAAACTTTAAGATACTAAGTTCTGATTTATCTTAAAGTTAAGATCTTGAAGTTGTGAAGTTATGAATTGCAAGTTTTAAACTTTAAGATACTAAGTTCTGATTTATCTTAAAGTTAAGATCTTGAAGTTGTGAAGTTATGAATTTCAAGTTTTAAACTTTAAGCTAAAAACTTTCTGATTTATCTTAAAGTTAAGATCTTGAAGTTGTGAAGTTATGAATTGCAAGTTTTAAACTTTAAGCTAAAAACTTTCTGATTTATCTTAAAGTTAAGATCTTGAAGTTGTGAAGTTATGAATTTCAAGTTTTAAACTTTAAGCTAAAAACTTTCTGATTTATCTTAAAGTTAAGATCTTGAAGTTGTGAAGTTATGAATTGCAAGTTTTAAACTTTAAGCTAAAAACTTTCTGATTTATCTTAAAGTTAAGATCTTGAAGTTGTGAAGTTATGAATTTCAAGTTTTAAACTTTAAGATACTAAGTTCTGATTTATCTTAAAGTTAAGATCTTGAAGTTGTGAAGTTATGAATTTCAAGTTTTAAACTTTAAGATACTAAGTTCTGATTTATCTTAAAGTTAAGATCTTGAAGTTGTGAAGTTATGAATTGCAAGTTTTAAACTTTAAGTTAAAAACTTTCTGATTTATCTTAAAGTTAAGATCTTGAAGTTGTGAAGTTATGAATTTCAAGTTTTAAACTTTAAGATACTAAGTTCTGATTTATCTTAAAGTTAAGATCTTGAAGTTGTGAAGTTATGAATTGCAAGTTTTAAACTTTAAGCTAAAAACTTTCTGATTTATCTTAAAGTTAAGATCTTGAAGTTGTGAAGTTATGAATTGCAAGTTTTAAACTTTAAGCTAAAAATTTTCTGATTTATCTTAAAGTTAAGATCTTGAAGTTGTGAAGTTATGAATTTCAAGTTTTAAACTTTAAGCTAAAAACTTTCTGATTTATCTTAAAGTTAAGATCTTGAAGTTGTGAAGTTATGAATTTCAAGTTTTAAACTTTAAGCTAAAAACTTTCTGATTTATCTTAAAGTTAAGATCTTGAAGTTGTGAAGTTATGAATTTCAAGTTTTAAACTTTAAGATACTAAGTTCTGATTTATCTTAAAGTTAAGATCTTGAAGTTGTGAAGTTATGAATTGCAAGTTTTAAACTTTAAGCTAAAAACTTTCTGATTTATCTTAAAGTTAAGATCTTGAAGTTGTGAAGTTATGAATTGCAAGTTTTAAACTTTAAGCTAAAAACTTTCTGATTTATCTTAAAGTTAAGATCTTGAAGTTGTGAAGTTATGAATTGCAAGTTTTAAACTTTAAGATACTAAGTTCTGATTTATCTTAAAGTTAAGATCTTGAAGTTGTGAAGTTATGAATTTCAAGTTTTAAACTTTAAGCTAAAAACTTTCTGATTTATCTTAAAGTTAAGATCTTTAAGTTGTGAAGTTATGAATTTCAAGTTTTAAACTTTAAGATACTAAGTTCTGATTTATCTTAAAGTTAAGATCTTGAAGTTGTGAAGTTATGAATTGCAAGTTTTAAACTTTAAGCTAAAAACTTTCTGATTTATCTTAAAGTTAAGATCTTGAAGTTGTGAAGTTATGAATTTCAAGTTTTAAACTTTAAGCTAAAAACTTTCTGATTTATCTTAAAGTTAAGATCTTGAAGTTGTGAAGTTATGAATTTCAAGTTTTAAACTTTAAGCTAAAAACTTTCTGATTTATCTTAAAGTTAAGATCTTGAAGTTGTGAAGTTATGAATTTCAAGTTTTAAACTTTAAGATACTAAGTTCTGATTTATCTTAAAGTTAAGATCTTGAAGTTGTGAAGTTATGAATTGCAAGTTTTAAACTTTAAGCTAAAAACTTTCTGATTTATCTTAAAGTTAAGATCTTGAAGTTGTGAAGTTATGAATTGCAAGTTTTAAACTTTAAGATACTAAGTTCTGATTTATCTTAAAGTTAAGATCTTGAAGTTGTGAAGTTATGAATTTCAAGTTTTAAACTTTAAGCTAAAAACTTTCTGATTTATCTTAAAGTTAAGATCTTGAAGTTGTGAAGTTATGAATTTCAAGTTTTAAACTTTAAGATACTAAGTTCTGATTTATCTTAAAGTTAAGATCTTGAAGTTGTGAAGTTATGAATTTCAAGTTTTAAACTTTAAGATACTAAGTTCTGATTTATCTTAAAGTTAAGATCTTGAAGTTGTGAAGTTATGAATTGCAAGTTTTAAACTTTAAGCTAAAAACTTTCTGATTTATCTTAAAGTTAAGATCTTGAAGTTGTGAAGTTATGAATTTCAAGTTTTAAACTTTAAGCTAAAAACTTTCTGATTTATCTTAAAGTTAAGATCTTGAAGTTGTGAAGTTATGAATTTCAAGTTTTAAACTTTAAGATACTAAGTTCTGATTTATCTTAAAGTTAAGATCTTGAAGTTGTGAAGTTATGAATTTCAAGTTTTAAACTTTAAGCTAAAAACTTTCTGATTTATCTTAAAGTTAAGATCTTGAAGTTGTGAAGTTATGAATTTCAAGTTTTAAACTTTAAGATACTAAGTTCTGATTTATCTTAAAGTTAAGATCTTGAAGTTGTGAAGTTATGAATTTCAAGTTTTAAACTTTAAGCTAAAAACTTTCTGATTTATCTTAAAGTTAAGATCTTGAAGTTGTGAAGTTATGAATTTCAAGTTTTAAACTTTAAGCTAAAAACTTTCTGATTTATCTTAAAGTTAAGATCTTGAAGTTGTGAAGTTATGAATTGCAAGTTTTAAACTTTAAGCTAAAAACTTTCTGATTTATCTTAAAGTTAAGATCTTGAAGTTGTGAAGTTATGAATTGCAAGTTTTAAACTTTAAGCTAAAAACTTTCTGATTTATCTTAAAGTTAAGATCTTGAAGTTGTGAAGTTATGAATTTCAAGTTTTAAACCTTAAGCTAAAAACTTTCTGATTTATCTTAAAGTTTAAAACTTGAAATTCATAACTTCACAACTTCAAGATCTTAACTTTAAGATAAATCAGAACTTAGTATCTTAAAGTTTAAAACTTGAAATTCATAACTTCACAACTTCAAGATCTTAACTTTAAGATAAATCAGAACTTAGTATCTTAAAGTTTAAAACTTGAAATTCATAACTTCACAACTTCAAGATCTTAAACTTTAAGATAAATCAGAAAGTTTTTAGCTTAAAGTTTAAAACTTGAAATTCATAACTTCACAACTTAAAGATCTTAACTTTAAGATAAATCAGAACTTAGTATCTTAAAGTTTAAAACTTGAAATTCATAACTTCACAACTTCAAGATCTTAACTTTAAGATAAATCAGAAAGTTTTTAGCTTAAAGTTTAAAACTTGAAATTCATAACTTCACAACTTCAAGATCTTAACTTTAAGATAAATCAGAACTTAGTATCTTAAAGTTTAAAACTTGAAATTCATAACTTCACAACTTCAAGATCTTAACTTTAAGATAAATCAGAACTTAGTATCTTAAAGTTTAAAACTTGAAATTCATAACTTCACAACTTCAAGATCTTAACTTTAAGATAAATCAGAAAGTTTTTAGCTTAAAGTTTAAAACTTGAAATTCATAACTTCACAAATTCAAGATCTTAACTTTAAGATAAATCAGAACTTAGTATCTTAAAGTTTAAAACTTGAAATTCATAACTTCACAACTTCAAGATCTTAACTTTAAGATAAATCAGAAAGTTTTTAGCTTAAAGTTTAAAACTTGAAATTCATAACTTCACAACTTCAAGATCTTAACTTTAAGATAAATCAGAACTTAGTATCTTAAAGTTTAAAACTTGAAATTCATAACTTCACAACTTCAAGATCTTAACTTTAAGATAAATCAGAACTTAGTATCTTAAAGTTTAAAACTTGAAATTCATAACTTCACAACTTCAAGATCTTAACTTTAAGATAAATCAGAAAGTTTTTAGCTTAAAGTTTAAAACTTGAAATTCATAACTTCACAACTTCAAGATCTTAACTTTAAGATAAATCAGAAAGTTTTTAGCTTAAAGTTTAAAACTTGAAATTCATAACTTCACAACTTCAAGATCTTAACTTTAAGATAAATCAGAACTTAGTATCTTAAAGTTTAAAACTTGCAATTCATAACTTCACAACTTCAAGATCTTAACTTTAAGATAAATCAGAACTTAGTATCTTAAAGTTTAAAACTTGAAATTCATAACTTCACAACTTCAAGATCTTAACTTTAAGATAAATCAGAAAGTTTTTAGCTTAAAGTTTAAAACTTGCAATTCATAACTTCACAACTTCAAGATCTTAACTTTAAGATAAATCAGAACTTAGTATCTTAAAGTTAAAAACTTGAAATTCATAACTTCACAACTTCAAGATCTTAACTTTAAGATAAATCAGAAAGTTTTTAGCTTAAAGTTTAAAACTTGCAATTCATAACTTCACAATTTCAAGATCTTAACTTTAAGATAAATCAGAAAGTTTTTAGCTTAAAGTTTAAAACTTGAAATTCATAACTTCACAACTTCAAGATCTTAACTTTAAGATAAATCAGAAAGTTTTTAGCTTAAAGTTTAAAACTTGCAATTCATAACTTCACAACTTCAAGATCTTAACTTTAAGATAAATCAGAAAGTTTTTAGCTTAAAGTTTAAAACTTGCAATTCATAACTTCACAACTTCAAGATCTTAACTTTAAGATAAATCAGAAAGTTTTTAGCTTAAAGTTTAAAACTTGCAATTCATAACTTCACAACTTCAAGATCTTAACTTTAAGATAAATCAGAAAGTTTTTAGCTTAAAGTTTAAAACTTGAAATTCATAACTTCACAACTTCAAGATCTTAACTTTAAGATAAATCAGAAAGTTTTTAGCTTAAAGTTTAAAACTTGCAATTCATAACTTCACAACTTCAAGATCTTAACTTTAAGATAAATCAGAAAGTTTTTAGCTTAAAGTTTAAAACTTGCAATTCATAACTTCACAACTTCAAGATCTTAACTTTAAGATAAATCAGAAAGTTTTTAGCTTAAAGTTTAAAACTTGCAATTCATAACTTCACAACTTCAAGATCTTAACTTTAAGATAAATCAGAACTTAGTATCTTAAAGTTTAAAACTTGAAATTCATAACTTCACAACTTCAAGATCTTAACTTTAAGATAAATCAGAACTTAGTATCTTAAAGTTTAAAACTTGAAATTCATAACTTCACAACTTCAAGATCTTAACTTTAAGATAAATCAGAAAGTTTTTAGCTTAAAGTTTAAAACTTGCAATTCATAACTTCACAACTTCAAGATCTTAACTTTAAGATAAATCAGAACTTAGTATCTTAAAGTTTAAAACTTGCAATTCATAACTTCACAACTTCAAGATCTTAACTTTAAGATAAATCAGAAAGTTTTTAGCTTAAAGTTTAAAACTTGCAATTCATAACTTCACAACTTCAAGATCTTAACTTTAAGATAAATCAGAAAGTTTTTAGCTTAAAGTTTAAAACTTGCAATTCATAACTTCACAACTTCAAGATCTTAACTTTAAGATAAATCAGAAAGTTTTTAGCTTAAAGTTTAAAACTTGAAATTCATAACTTCACAACTTCAAGATCTTAACTTTAAGATAAATCAGAAAGTTTTTAGCTTAAAGTTTAAAACTTGCAATTCATAACTTCACAACTTCAAGATCTTAACTTTAAGATAAATCAGAACTTAGTATCTTAAAGTTTAAAACTTGAAATTCATAACTTCACAACTTCAAGATCTTAACTTTAAGATAAATCAGAACTTAGTATCTTAAAGTTTAAAACTTGAAATTCATAACTTCACAACTTCAAGATCTTAACTTTAAGATAAATCAGAAAGTTTTTAGCTTAAAGTTTAAAACTTGCAATTCATAACTTCACAACTTCAAGATCTTAACTTTAAGATAAATCAGAAAGTTTTTAGCTTAAAGTTTAAAACTTGCAATTCATAACTTCACAACTTCAAGATCTTAACTTTAAGATAAATCAGAAAGTTTTTAGCTTAAAGTTTAAAACTTGAAATTCATAACTTCACAACTTCAAGATCTTAACTTTAAGATAAATCAGAAAGTTTTTAGCTTAAAGTTTAAAACTTGAAATTCATAACTTCACAACTTCAAGATCTTAACTTTAAGATAAATCAGAAAGTTTTTAGCTTAAAGTTTAAAACTTGAAATTCATAACTTCACAACTTCAAGATCTTAACTTTAAGATAAATCAGAAAGTTTTTAGCTTAAAGTTTAAAACTTGCAATTCATAACTTCACAACTTCAAGATCTTAACTTTAAGATAAATCAGAACTTAGTATCTTAAAGTTTAAAACTTGAAATTCATAACTTCACAACTTCAAGATCTTAACTTTAAGATAAATCAGAACTTAGTATCTTAAAGTTTAAAACTTGCAATTCATAACTTCACAACTTCAAGATCTTAACTTTAAGATAAATCAGAACTTAGTATCTTAAAGTTTAAAACTTGAAATTCATAACTTCACAACTTCAAGATCTTAACTTTAAGATAAATCAGAAAGTTTTTAGCTTAAAGTTTAAAACTTGAAATTCATAACTTCACAACTTCAAGATCTTAACTTTAAGATAAATCAGAACTTAGTATCTTAAAGTTTAAAACTTGAAATTCATAACTTCACAACTTCAAGATCTTAACTTTAAGATAAATCAGAAAGTTTTTAGCTTAAAGTTTAAAACTTGAAATTCATAACTTCACAACTTCAAGATCTTAACTTTAAGATAAATCAGAAAGTTTTTAGCTTAAAGTTTAAAACTTGCAATTCATAACTTCACAACTTCAAGATCTTAACTTTAAGATAAATCAGAACTTAGTATCTTAAAGTTTAAAACTTGAAATTCATAACTTCACAACTTCAAGATCTTAACTTTAAGATAAATCAGAAAGTTTTTAGCTTAAAGTTTAAAACTTGAAATTCATAACTTCACAACTTCAAGATCTTAACTTTAAGATAAATCAGAACTTAGTATCTTAAAGTTTAAAACTTGCAATTCATAACTTCACAACTTCAAGATCTTAACTTTAAGATAAATCAGAACTTAGTATCTTAAAGTTTAAAACTTGAAATTCATAACTTCACAACTTCAAGATCTTAACTTTAAGATAAATCAGAAAGTTTTTAGCTTAAAGTTTAAAACTTGAAATTCATAACTTCACAACTTCAAGATCTTAACTTTAAGATAAATCAGAACTTAGTATCTTAAAGTTTAAAACTTGCAATTCATAACTTCACAACTTCAAGATCTTAACTTTAAGATAAATCAGAACTTAGTATCTTAAAGTTTAAAACTTGAAATTCATAACTTCACAACTTCAAGATCTTAACTTTAAGATAAATCAGAAAGTTTTTAGCTTAAAGTTTAAAACTTGAAATTCATAACTTCACAACTTCAAGATCTTAACTTTAAGATAAATCAGAACTTAGTATCTTAAAGTTTAAAACTTGCAATTCATAACTTCACAACTTCAAGATCTTAACTTTAAGATAAATCAGAACTTAGTATCTTAAAGTTTAAAACTTGAAATTCATAACTTCACAACTTCAAGATCTTAACTTTAAGATAAATCAGAAAGTTTTTAGCTTAAAGTTTAAAACTTGAAATTCATAACTTCACAACTTCAAGATCTTAACTTTAAGATAAATCAGAACTTAGTATCTTAAAGTTTAAAACTTGAAATTCATAACTTCACAACTTCAAGATCTTAACTTTAAGATAAATCAGAAAGTTTTTAGCTTAAAGTTTAAAACTTGAAATTCATAACTTCACAACTTCAAGATCTTAACTTTAAGATAAATCAGAAAGTTTTTAGCTTAAAGTTTAAAACTTGCAATTCATAACTTCACAACTTCAAGATCTTAACTTTAAGATAAATCAGAACTTAGTATCTTAAAGTTTAAAACTTGAAATTCATAACTTCACAACTTCAAGATCTTAACTTTAAGATAAATCAGAAAGTTTTTAGCTTAAAGTTTAAAACTTGAAATTCATAACTTCACAACTTCAAGATCTTAACTTTAAGATAAATCAGAAAGTTTTTAGCTTAAAGTTTAAAACTTGCAATTCATAACTTCACAACTTCAAGATCTTAACTTTAAGATAAATCAGAACTTAGTATCTTAAAGTTTAAAACTTGAAATTCATAACTTCACAACTTCAAGATCTTAACTTTAAGATAAATCAGAAAGTTTTTAGCTTAAAGTTTAAAACTTGAAATTCATAACTTCACAACTTCAAGATCTTAACTTTAAGATAAATCAGAAAGTTTTTAGCTTAAAGTTTAAAACTTGCAATTCATAACTTCACAACTTCAAGATCTTAACTTTAAGATAAATCAGAACTTAGTATCTTAAAGTTTAAAACTTGAAATTCATAACTTCACAACTTCAAGATCTTAACTTTAAGATAAATCAGAAAGTTTTTAGCTTAAAGTTTAAAACTTGAAATTCATAACTTCACAACTTCAAGATCTTAACTTTAAGATAAATCAGAAAGTTTTTAGCTTAAAGTTTAAAACTTGCAATTCATAACTTCACAACTTCAAGATCTTAACTTTAAGATAAATCAGAACTTAGTATCTTAAAGTTTAAAACTTGAAATTCATAACTTCACAACTTCAAGATCTTAACTTTAAGATAAATCAGAACTTAGTATCTTAAAGTTTAAAACTTGAAATTCATAACTTCACAACTTCAAGATCTTAACTTTAAGATAAATCAGAAAGTTTTTAGCTTAAAGTTTAAAACTTGAAATTCATAACTTCACAACTTCAAGATCTTAACTTTAAGATAAATCAGAAAGTTTTTAGCTTAAAGTTTAAAACTTGCAATTCATAACTTCACAACTTCAAGATCTTAACTTTAAGATAAATCAGAAAGTTTTTAGCTTAAAGTTTAAAACTTGCAATTCATAACTTCACAACTTCAAGATCTTAACTTTAAGATAAATCAGAAAGTTTTTAGCTTAAAGTTTAAAACTTGAAATTCATAACTTCACAACTTCAAGATCTTAACTTTAAGATAAATCAGAAAGTTTTTAGCTTAAAGTTTAAAACTTGCAATTCATAACTTCACAACTTCAAGATCTTAACTTTTAGATAAATCAGAACTTAGTATCTTAAAGTTTAAAACTTGAAATTCATAACTTCACAACTTCAAGATCTTAACTTTAAGATAAATCAGAAAGTTTTTAGCTTAAAGTTTAAAACTTGCAATTCATAACTTCACAACTTCAAGATCTTAACTTTAAGATAAATCAGAAAGTTTTTAGCTTAAAGTTTAAAACTTGAAATTCATAACTTCACAACTTCAAGATCTTAACTTTAAGATAAATCAGAACTTAGTATCTTAAAGTTTAAAACTTGAAATTCATAACTTCACAACTTCAAGATCTTAACTTTAAGATAAATCAGAACTTAGTATCTTAAAGTTTAAAACTTGCAATTCATAACTTCACAACTTCAAGATCTTAACTGTAAGATAAATCAGAACTTAGTATCTTAAAGTTTAAAACTTGAAATTCATAACTTCACAACTTCAAGATCTTAACTTTAAGATAAATCAGAAAGTTTTTAGCTTAAAGTTTAAAACTTGCAATTCATAACTTCACAACTTCAAGATCTTAACTTTAAGATAAATCAGAAAGTTTTTAGCTTAAAGTTTAAAACTTGAAATTCATAACTTCACAACTTCAAGATCTTAACTTTAAGATAAATCAGAAAGTTTTTAGCTTAAAGTTTAAAACTTGCAATTCATAACTTCACAACTTCAAGATCTTAACTTTAAGATAAATCAGAACTTAGTATCTTAAAGTTTAAAACTTGAAATTCATAACTTCACAACTTCAAGATCTTAACTTTAAGATAAATCAGAAAGTTTTTAGCTTAAAGTTTAAAACTTGCAATTCATAACTTCACAACTTCAAGATCTTAACTTTAAGATAAATCAGAAAGTTTTTAGCTTAAAGTTTAAAACTTGAAATTCATAACTTCACAACTTCAAGATCTTAACTTTAAGATAAATCAGAAAGTTTTTAGCTTAAAGTTTAAAACTTGCAATTCATAACTTCACAACTTCAAGATCTTAACTTTAAGATAAATCAGAACTTAGTATCTTAAAGTTTAAAACTTGCAATTCATAACTTCACAACTTCAAGATCTTAACTTTAAGATAAATCAGAAAGTTTTTAGCTTAAAGTTTAAAACTTGCAATTCATAACTTCACAACTTCAAGATCTTAACTTTAAGATAAATCAGAACTTAGTATCTTAAAGTTTAAAACTTAAATTCATAACTTCACAACTTCAAGATCTTAACTTTAAGATAAATCAGAAAGTTTTTAGCTTAAAGTTTAAAACTTGCAATTCATAACTTCACAACTTCAAGATCTTAACTTTAAGATAAATCAGAAAGTTTTTAGCTTAAAGTTTAAAACTTGAAATTCATAACTTCACAACTTCAAGATCTTAACTTTAAGATAAATCAGAAAGTTTTTAGCTTAAAGTTTAAAACTTGCAATTCATAACTTCACAACTTCAAGATCTTAACTTTAAGATAAATCAGAACTTAGTATCTTAAAGTTTAAAACTTGAAATTCATAACTTCACAACTTCAAGATCTTAACTTTAAGATAAATCAGAAAGTTTTTAGCTTAAAGTTTAAAACTTGAAATTCATAACTTCACAACTTCAAGATCTTAACTTTAAGATAAATCAGAACTTAGTATCTTAAAGTTTAAAACTTGAAATTCATAACTTCACAACTTCAAGATCTTAACTTTAAGATAAATCAGAACTTAGTATCTTAAAGTTTAAAACTTGAAATTCATAACTTCACAACTTCAAGATCTTAACTTTAAGATAAATCAGAAAGTTTTTAGCTTAAAGTTTAAAACTTGCAATTCATAACTTCACAACTTCAAGATCTTAACTTTAAGATAAATCAGAAAGTTTTTAGCTTAAAGTTTAAAACTTGAAATTCATAACTTCACAACTTCAAGATCTTAACTTTAAGATAAATCAGAAAGTTTTTAGCTTAAAGTTTAAAACTTGAAATTCATAACTTCACAACTTCAAGATCTTAACTTTAAGATAAATCAGAAAGTTTTTAGCTTAAAGTTTAAAACTTGAAATTCATAACTTCACAACTTCAAGATCTTAACTTTAAGATAAATCAGAACTTAGTATCTTAAAGTTTAAAACTTGAAATTCATAACTTCACAACTTCAAGATCTTAACTTTAAGATAAATCAGAACTTAGTATCTTAAAGTTTAAAACTTGAAATTCATAACTTCACAACTTCAAGATCTTAACTTTAAGATAAATCAGAAAGTTTTTAGCTTAAAGTTTAAAACTTGCAATTCATAACTTCACAACTTCAAGATCTTAACTTTAAGATAAATCAGAACTTAGTATCTTAAAGTTTAAAACTTGCAATTCATAACTTCACAACTTCAAGATCTTAACTTTAAGATAAATCAGAACTTAGTATCTTAAAGTTTAAAACTTGCAATTCATAACTTCACAACTTCAAGATCTTAACTTTAAGATAAATCAGAACTTAGTATCTTAAAGTTTAAAACTTGAAATTCATAACTTCACAACTTCAAG
This sequence comes from Podabrus alpinus, assembly GCA_932274525.1. Lineage (NCBI taxonomy): Eukaryota > Metazoa > Arthropoda > Insecta > Coleoptera > Cantharidae > Podabrus > Podabrus alpinus. The sequence continues at coordinate 116,131 of CAKNZV010000122.1, forward strand.
ATCTTAACTTTAAGATAAATCAGAAAGTTTTTAGCTTAAAGTTTAAAACTTGCAATTCATAACTTCACAACTTCAAGATCTTAACTTTAAGATAAATCAGAACTTAGTATCTTAAAGTTTAAAACTTGAAATTCATAACTTCACAACTTCAAGATCTTAACTTTAAGATAAATCAGAAAGTTTTTAGCTTAAAGTTTAAAACTTGCAATTCATAACTTCACAACTTCAAGATCTTAACTTTAAGATAAATCAGAAAGTTTTTAGCTTAAAGTTTAAAACTTGCAATTCATAACTTCACAACTTCAAGATCTTAACTTTAAGATAAATCAGAAAGTTTTTAGCTTAAAGTTTAAAACTTGAAATTCATAACTTCACAACTTCAAGATCTTAACTTTAAGATAAATCAGAAAGTTTTTAGCTTAAAGTTTAAAACTTGCAATTCATAACTTCACAACTTCAAGATCTTAACTTTAAGATAAATCAGAACTTAGTATCTTAAAGTTTAAAACTTGAAATTCATAACTTCACAACTTCAAGATCTTAACTTTAAGATAAATCAGAAAGTTTTTAGCTTAAAGTTTAAAACTTGAAATTCATAACTTCACAACTTCAAGATCTTAACTTTAAGATAAATCAGAACTTAGTATCTTAAAGTTTAAAACTTGAAATTCATAACTTCACAACTTCAAGATCTTAACTTTAAGATATATCAGAACTTAGTATCTTAAAGTTTAAAACTTGAAATTCATAACTTCACAACTTCAAGATCTTAACTTTAAGATAAATCAGAAAGTTTTTAGCTTAAAGTTTAAAACTTGCAATTCATAACTTCACAACTTCAAGATCTTAACTTTAAGATAAATCAGAAAGTTTTTAGCTTAAAGTTTAAAACTTGAAATTCATAACTTCACAACTTCAAGATCTTAACTTTAAGATAAATCAGAAAGTTTTTAGCTTAAAGTTTAAAACTTGAAATTCATAACTTCACAACTTCAAGATCTTAACTTTAAGATAAATCAGAACTTAGTATCTTAAAGTTTAAAACTTGAAATTCATAACTTCACAACTTCAAGATCTTAACTTTAAGATAAATCAGAAAGTTTTTAGCTTAAAGTTTAAAACTTGCAATTCATAACTTCACAACTTCAAGATCTTAACTTTAAGATAAATCAGAACTTAGTATCTTAAAGTTTAAAACTTGAAATTCATAACTTCACAACTTCAAGATCTTAACTTTAAGATAAATCAGAACTTAGTATCTTAAAGTTTAAAACTTGAAATTCATAACTTCACAACTTCAAGATCTTAACTTTAAGATAAATCAGAACTTAGTATCTTAAAGTTTAAAACTTGAAATTCATAACTTCACAACTTCAAGATCTTAACTTTAAGATAAATCAGAAAGTTTTTAGCTTAAAGTTTAAAACTTGAAATTCATAACTTCACAACTTCAAGATCTTAACTTTAAGATAAATCAGAAAGTTTTTAGCTTAAAGTTTAAAACTTGAAATTCATAACTTCACAACTTCAAGATCTTAACTTTAAGATAAATCAGAACTTAGTATCTTAAAGTTTAAAACTTGAAATTCATAACTTCACAACTTCAAGATCTTAACTTTAAGATAAATCAGAAAGTTTTTAGCTTAAAGTTTAAAACTTGCAATTCATAACTTCACAACTTCAAGATCTTAACTTTAAGATAAATCAGAACTTAGTATCTTAAAGTTTAAAACTTGAAATTCATAACTTCACAACTTCAAGATCTTAACTTTAAGATAAATCAGAAAGTTTTTAGCTTAAAGTTTAAAACTTGAAATTCATAACTTCACAACTTCAAGATCTTAACTTTAAGATAAATCAGAACTTAGTATCTTAAAGTTTAAAACTTGAAATTCATAACTTCACAACTTCAAGATCTTAACTTTAAGATAAATCAGAACTTAGTATCTTAAAGTTTAAAACTTGAAATTCATAACTTCACAACTTCAAGATCTTAACTTTAAGATAAATCAGAAAGTTTTTAGCTTAAAGTTTAAAACTTGCAATTCATAACTTCACAACTTCAAGATCTTAACTTTAAGATAAATCAGAAAGTTTTTAGCTTAAAGTTTAAAACTTGAAATTCATAACTTCACAACTTCAAGATCTTAACTTTAAGATAAATCAGAAAGTTTTTAGCTTAAAGTTTAAAACTTGCAATTCATAACTTCACAACTTCAAGATCTTAACTTTAAGATAAATCAGAAAGTTTTTAGCTTAAAGTTTAAAACTTGAAATTCATAACTTCACAACTTCAAGATCTTAACTTTAAGATAAATCAGAACTTAGTATCTTAAAGTTTAAAACTTGAAATTCATAACTTCACAACTTCAAGATCTTAACTTTAAGATAAATCAGAACTTAGTATCTTAAAGTTTAAAACTTGAAATTCATAACTTCACAACTTCAAGATCTTAACTTTAAGATAAATCAGAAAGTTTTTAGCTTAAAGTTTAAAACTTGCAATTCATAACTTCACAACTTCAAGATCTTAACTTTAAGATAAATCAAAACTTAGTATCTTAAAGTTTAAAACTTGAAATTCATAACTTCACAACTTCAAGATCTTAACTTTAAGATAAATCAGAAAGTTTTTAGCTTAAAGTTTAAAACTTGCAATTCATAACTTCACAACTTCAAGATCTTAACTTTAAGATAAATCAGAACTTAGTATCTTAAAGTTTAAAACTTGAAATTCATAACTTCACAACTTCAAGATCTTAACTTTAAGATAAATCAGAAAGTTTTTAGCTTAAAGTTTAAAACTTGCAATTCATAACTTCACAACTTCAAGATCTTAACTTTAAGATAAATCAGAAAGTTTTTAGCTTAAAGTTTAAAACTTGAAATTCATAACTTCACAACTTCAAGATCTTAACTTTAAGATAAATCAGAAAGTTTTTAGCTTAAAGTTTAAAACTTGCAATTCATAACTTCACAACTTCAAGATCTTAACTTTAAGATAAATCAGAACTTAGTATCTTAAAGTTTAAAACTTGAAATTCATAACTTCACAACTTCAAGATCTTAACTTTAAGATAAATCAGAAAGTTTTTAGCTTAAAGTTTAAAACTTGAAATTCATAACTTCACAACTTCAAGATCTTAACTTTAAGATAAATCAGAACTTAGTATCTTAAAGTTTAAAACTTGAAATTCATAACTTCACAACTTCAAGATCTTAACTTTAAGATATATCAGAACTTAGTATCTTAAAGTTTAAAACTTGAAATTCATAACTTCACAACTTCAAGATCTTAACTTTAAGATAAATCAGAAAGTTTTTAGCTTAAAGTTTAAAACTTGCAATTCATAACTTCACAACTTCAAGATCTTAACTTTAAGATAAATCAGAAAGTTTTTAGCTTAAAGTTTAAAACTTGAAATTCATAACTTCACAACTTCAAGATCTTAACTTTAAGATAAATCAGAAAGTTTTTAGCTTAAAGTTTAAAACTTGAAATTCATAACTTCACAACTTCAAGATCTTAACTTTAAGATAAATCAGAACTTAGTATCTTAAAGTTTAAAACTTGAAATTCATAACTTCACAACTTCAAGATCTTAACTTTAAGATAAATCAGAAAGTTTTTAGCTTAAAGTTTAAAACTTGCAATTCATAACTTCACAACTTCAAGATCTTAACTTTAAGATAAATCAGAACTTAGTATCTTAAAGTTTAAAACTTGAAATTCATAACTTCACAACTTCAAGATCTTAACTTTAAGATAAATCAGAACTTAGTATCTTAAAGTTTAAAACTTGAAATTCATAACTTCACAACTTCAAGATCTTAACTTTAAGATAAATCAGAACTTAGTATCTTAAAGTTTAAAACTTGAAATTCATAACTTCACAACTTCAAGATCTTAACTTTAAGATAAATCAGAAAGTTTTTAGCTTAAAGTTTAAAACTTGAAATTCATAACTTCACAACTTCAAGATCTTAACTTTAAGATAAATCAGAAAGTTTTTAGCTTAAAGTTTAAAACTTGAAATTCATAACTTCACAACTTCAAGATCTTAACTTTAAGATAAATCAGAACTTAGTATCTTAAAGTTTAAAACTTGAAATTCATAACTTCACAACTTCAAGATCTTAACTTTAAGATAAATCAGAAAGTTTTTAGCTTAAAGTTTAAAACTTGCAATTCATAACTTCACAACTTCAAGATCTTAACTTTAAGATAAATCAGAACTTAGTATCTTAAAGTTTAAAACTTGAAATTCATAACTTCACAACTTCAAGATCTTAACTTTAAGATAAATCAGAAAGTTTTTAGCTTAAAGTTTAAAACTTGAAATTCATAACTTCACAACTTCAAGATCTTAACTTTAAGATAAATCAGAACTTAGTATCTTAAAGTTTAAAACTTGAAATTCATAACTTCACAACTTCAAGATCTTAACTTTAAGATAAATCAGAACTTAGTATCTTAAAGTTTAAAACTTGAAATTCATAACTTCACAACTTCAAGATCTTAACTTTAAGATAAATCAGAAAGTTTTTAGCTTAAAGTTTAAAACTTGCAATTCATAACTTCACAACTTCAAGATCTTAACTTTAAGATAAATCAGAAAGTTTTTAGCTTAAAGTTTAAAACTTGAAATTCATAACTTCACAACTTCAAGATCTTAACTTTAAGATAAATCAGAAAGTTTTTAGCTTAAAGTTTAAAACTTGCAATTCATAACTTCACAACTTCAAGATCTTAACTTTAAGATAAATCAGAAAGTTTTTAGCTTAAAGTTTAAAACTTGAAATTCATAACTTCACAACTTCAAGATCTTAACTTTAAGATAAATCAGAACTTAGTATCTTAAAGTTTAAAACTTGAAATTCATAACTTCACAACTTCAAGATCTTAACTTTAAGATAAATCAGAACTTAGTATCTTAAAGTTTAAAACTTGAAATTCATAACTTCACAACTTCAAGATCTTAACTTTAAGATAAATCAGAAAGTTTTTAGCTTAAAGTTTAAAACTTGCAATTCATAACTTCACAACTTCAAGATCTTAACTTTAAGATAAATCAAAACTTAGTATCTTAAAGTTTAAAACTTGAAATTCATAACTTCACAACTTCAAGATCTTAACTTTAAGATAAATCAGAAAGTTTTTAGCTTAAAGTTTAAAACTTGCAATTCATAACTTCACAACTTCAAGATCTTAACTTTAAGATAAATCAGAACTTAGTATCTTAAAGTTTAAAACTTGAAATTCATAACTTCACAACTTCAAGATCTTAACTTTAAGATAAATCAGAAAGTTTTTAGCTTAAAGTTTAAAACTTGCAATTCATAACTTCACAACTTCAAGATCTTAACTTTAAGATAAATCAGAAAGTTTTTAGCTTAAAGTTTAAAACTTGAAATTCATAACTTCACAACTTCAAGATCTTAACTTTAAGATAAATCAGAAAGTTTTTAGCTTAAAGTTTAAAACTTGCAATTCATAACTTCACAACTTCAAGATCTTAACTTTAAGATAAATCAGAACTTAGTATCTTAAAGTTTAAAACTTGAAATTCATAACTTCACAACTTCAAGATCTTAACTTTAAGATAAATCAGAAAGTTTTTAGCTTAAAGTTTAAAACTTGAAATTCATAACTTCACAACTTCAAGATCTTAACTTTAAGATAAATCAGAACTTAGTATCTTAAAGTTTAAAACTTGAAATTCATAACTTCACAACTTCAAGATCTTAACTTTAAGATAAATCAGAACTTAGTATCTTAAAGTTTAAAACTTGCAATTCATAACTTCACAACTTCAAGATCTTAACTTTAAGATAAATCAGAAAGTTTTTAGCTTAAAGTTTAAAACTTGCAATTCATAACTTCACAACTTCAAGATCTTAACTTTAAGATAAATCAGAACTTAGTATCTTAAAGTTTAAAACTTGAAATTCATAACTTCACAACTTCAAGATCTTAACTTTAAGATAAATCAGAACTTAGTATCTTAAAGTTTAAAACTTGAAATTCATAACTTCACAACTTCAAGATCTTAACTTTAAGATAAATCAGAAAGTTTTTAGCTTAAAGTTTAAAACTTGCAATTCATAACTTCACAACTTCAAGATCTTAACTTTAAGATAAATCAGAAAGTTTTTAGCTTAAAGTTTAAAACTTGAAATTCATAACTTCACAACTTCAAGATCTTAACTTTAAGATAAATCAGAAAGTTTTTAGCTTAAAGTTTAAAACTTGCAATTCATAACTTCACAACTTCAAGATCTTAACTTTAAGATAAATCAGAAAGTTTTTAGCTTAAAGTTTAAAACTTGAAATTCATAACTTCACAACTTCAAGATCTTAACTTTAAGATAAATCAGAAAGTTTTTAGCTTAAAGTTTAAAACTTGCAATTCATAACTTCACAACTTCAAGATCTTAACTTTAAGATAAATCAGAACTTAGTATCTTAAAGTTTAAAACTTGAAATTCATAACTTCACAACTTCAAGATCTTAACTTTAAGATAAATCAGAAAGTTTTTAGCTTAAAGTTTAAAACTTGAAATTCATAACTTCACAACTTCAAGATCTTAACTTTAAGATAAATCAGAACTTAGTATCTTAAAGTTTAAAACTTGAAATTCATAACTTCACAACTTCAAGATCTTAACTTTAAGATAAATCAGAACTTAGTATCTTAAAGTTTAAAACTTGAAATTCATAACTTCACAACTTCAAGATCTTAACTTTAAGATAAATCAGAAAGTTTTTAGCTTAAAGTTTAAAACTTGCAATTCATAACTTCACAACTTCAAGATCTTAACTTTAAGATAAATCAGAAAGTTTTTAGCTTAAAGTTTAAAACTTGAAATTCATAACTTCACAACTTCAAGATCTTAACTTTAAGATAAATCAGAAAGTTTTTAGCTTAAAGTTTAAAACTTGCAATTCATAACTTCACAACTTCAAGATCTTAACTTTAAGATAAATCAGAAAGTTTTTAGCTTAAAGTTTAAAACTTGAAATTCATAACTTCACAACTTCAAGATCTTAACTTTAAGATAAATCAGAACTTAGTATCTTAAAGTTTAAAACTTGAAATTCATAACTTCACAACTTCAAGATCTTAACTTTAAGATAAATCAGAACTTAGTATCTTAAAGTTTAAAACTTGAAATTCATAACTTCACAACTTCAAGATCTTAACTTTAAGATAAATCAGAAAGTTTTTAGCTTAAAGTTTAAAACTTGCAATTCATAACTTCACAACTTCAAGATCTTAACTTTAAGATAAATCAAAACTTAGTATCTTAAAGTTTAAAACTTGAAATTCATAACTTCACAACTTCAAGATCTTAACTTTAAGATAAATCAGAAAGTTTTTAGCTTAAAGTTTAAAACTTGCAATTCATAACTTCACAACTTCAAGATCTTAACTTTAAGATAAATCAGAACTTAGTATCTTAAAGTTTAAAACTTGAAATTCATAACTTCACAACTTCAAGATCTTAACTTTAAGATAAATCAGAAAGTTTTTAGCTTAAAGTTTAAAACTTGCAATTCATAACTTCACAACTTCAAGATCTTAACTTTAAGATAAATCAGAAAGTTTTTAGCTTAAAGTTTAAAACTTGAAATTCATAACTTCACAACTTCAAGATCTTAACTTTAAGATAAATCAGAAAGTTTTTAGCTTAAAGTTTAAAACTTGCAATTCATAACTTCACAACTTCAAGATCTTAACTTTAAGATAAATCAGAACTTAGTATCTTAAAGTTTAAAACTTGAAATTCATAACTTCACAACTTCAAGATCTTAACTTTAAGATAAATCAGAAAGTTTTTAGCTTAAAGTTTAAAACTTGAAATTCATAACTTCACAACTTCAAGATCTTAACTTTAAGATAAATCAGAACTTAGTATCTTAAAGTTTAAAACTTGAAATTCATAACTTCACAACTTCAAGATCTTAACTTTAAGATAAATCAGAACTTAGTATCTTAAAGTTTAAAACTTGCAATTCATAACTTCACAACTTCAAGATCTTAACTTTAAGATAAATCAGAAAGTTTTTAGCTTAAAGTTTAAAACTTGCAATTCATAACTTCACAACTTCAAGATCTTAACTTTAAGATAAATCAGAAAGTTTTTAGCTTAAAGTTTAAAACTTGAAATTCATAACTTCACAACTTCAAGATCTTAACTTTAAGATAAATCAGAAAGTTTTTAGCTTAAAGTTTAAAACTTGCAATTCATAACTTCACAACTTCAAGATCTTAACTTTAAGATAAATCAGAACTTAGTATCTTAAAGTTTAAAACTTGAAATTCATAACTTCACAACTTCAAGATCTTAACTTTAAGATAAATCAGAAAGTTTTTAGCTTAAAGTTTAAAACTTGCAATTCATAACTTCACAACTTCAAGATCTTAACTTTAAGATAAATCAGAAAGTTTTTAGCTTAAAGTTTAAAACTTGAAATTCATAACTTCACAACTTCAAGATCTTAACTTTAAGATAAATCAGAACTTAGTATCTTAAAATTTAAAACTTGAAATTCATAACTTCACAACTTCAAGATCTTAACTTTAAGATAAATCAGAAAGTTTTTAGCTTAAAGTTTAAAACTTGAAATTCATAACTTCACAACTTCAAGATCTTAACTTTAAGATAAATCAGAAAGTTTTTAGCTTAAAGTTTAAAACTTGAAATTCATAACTTCACAACTTCAAGATCTTAACTTTAAGATAAATCAGAAAGTTTTTAGCTTAAAGTTTAAAACTTGCAATTCATAACTTCACAACTTCAAGATCTTAACTTTAAGATAAATCAGAACTTAGTATCTTAAAGTTTAAAACTTGAAATTCATAACTTCACAACTTCAAGATCTTAACTTTAAGATAAATCAGAACTTAGTATCTTAAAGTTTAAAACTTGCAATTCATAACTTCACAACTTCAAGATCTTAACTTTAAGATAAATCAGAACTTAGTATCTTAAAGTTTAAAACTTGAAATTCATAACTTCACAACTTCAAGATCTTAACTTTAAGATAAATCAGAAAGTTTTTAGCTTAAAGTTTAAAACTTGAAATTCATAACTTCACAACTTCAAGATCTTAACTTTAAGATAAATCAGAAAGTTTTTAGCTTAAAGTTTAAAACTTGAAATTCATAACTTCACAACTTCAAGATCTTAACTTTAAGATAAATCAGAACTTAGTATCTTAAAGTTTAAAACTTGAAATTCATAACTTCACAACTTCAAGATCTTAACTTTAAGATAAATCAGAAAGTTTTTAGCTTAAAGTTTAAAACTTGAAATTCATAACTTCACAACTTCAAGATCTTAACTTTAAGATAAATCAGAAAGTTTTTAGCTTAAAGTTTAAAACTTGCAATTCATAACTTCACAACTTCAAGATCTTAACTTTAAGATAAATCAGAACTTAGTATCTTAAAGTTTAAAACTTGAAATTCATAACTTCACAACTTCAAGATCTTAACTTTAAGATAAATCAGAACTTAGTATCTTAAAGTTTAAAACTTGAAATTCATAACTTCACAACTTCAAGATCTTAACTTTAAGATAAATCAGAAAGTTTTTAGCTTAAAGTTTAAAACTTGAAATTCATAACTTCACAACTTCAAGATCTTAACTTTAAGATAAATCAGAAAGTTTTTAGCTTAAAGTTTAAAACTTGCAATTCATAACTTCACAACTTCAAGATCTTAACTTTAAGATAAATCAGAAAGTTTTTAGCTTAAAGTTTAAAACTTGCAATTCATAACTTCACAACTTCAAGATCTTAACTTTAAGATAAATCAGAAAGTTTTTAGCTTAAAGTTTAAAACTTGAAATTCATAACTTCACAACTTCAAGATCTTAACTTTAAGATAAATCAGAAAGTTTTTAGCTTAAAGTTTAAAACTTGCAATTCATAACTTCACAACTTCAAGATCTTAACTTTAAGATAAATCAGAACTTAGTATCTTAAAGTTTAAAACTTGAAATTCATAACTTCACAACTTCAAGATCTTAACTTTAAGATAAATCAGAAAGTTTTTAGCTTAAAGTTTAAAACTTGCAATTCATAACTTCACAACTTCAAGATCTTAACTTTAAGATAAATCAGAAAGTTTTTAGCTTAAAGTTTAAAACTTGAAATTCATAACTTCACAACTTCAAGATCTTAACTTTAAGATAAATCAGAACTTAGTATCTTAAAGTTTAAAACTTGAAATTCATAACTTCACAACTTCAAGATCTTAACTTTAAGATAAATCAGAACTTAGTATCTTAAAGTTTAAAACTTGCAATTCATAACTTCACAACTTCAAGATCTTAACTTTAAGATAAATCAGAACTTAGTATCTTAAAGTTTAAAACTTGAAATTCATAACTTCACAACTTCAAGATCTTAACTTTAAGATAAATCAGAAAGTTTTTAGCTTAAAGTTTAAAACTTGCAATTCATAACTTCACAACTTCAAGATCTTAACTTTAAGATAAATCAGAAAGTTTTTAGCTTAAAGTTTAAAACTTGAAATTCATAACTTCACAACTTCAAGATCTTAACTTTAAGATAAATCAGAAAGTTTTTAGCTTAAAGTTTAAAACTTGCAATTCATAACTTCACAACTTCAAGATCTTAACTTTAAGATAAATCAGAACTTAGTATCTTAAAGTTTAAAACTTGAAATTCATAACTTCACAACTTCAAGATCTTAACTTTAAAATAAATCAGAAAGTTTTTAGCTTAAAGTTTAAAACTTGCAATTCATAACTTCACAACTTCAAGATCTTAACTTTAAAATAAATCAGAAAGTTTTTAGCTTAAAGTTTAAAACTTGAAATTCATAACTTCACAACTTCAAGATCTTAACTTTAAGATAAATCAGAAAGTTTTTAGCTTAAAGTTTAAAACTTGCAATTCATAACTTCACAACTTCAAGATCTTAACTTTAAGATAAATCAGAACTTAGTATCTTAAAGTTTAAAACTTGAAATTCATAACTTCACAACTTCAAGATCTTAACTTTAAGATAAATCAGAAAGTTTTTAGCTTAAAGTTTAAAACTTGCAATTCATAACTTCACAACTTCAAGATCTTAACTTTAAGATAAATCAGAACTTAGTATCTTAAAGTTTAAAACTTGAAATTCATAACTTCACAACTTCAAGATCTTAACTTTAAGATAAATCAGAAAGTTTTTAGCTTAAAGTTTAAAACTTGCAATTCATAACTTCACAACTTCAAGATCTTAACTTTAAGATAAATCAGAAAGTTTTTAGCTTAAAGTTTAAAACTTGAAATTCATAACTTCACAACTTCAAGATCTTAACTTTAAGATAAATCAGAAAGTTTTTAGCTTAAAGTTTAAAACTTGCAATTCATAACTTCACAACTTCAAGATCTTAACTTTAAGATAAATCAGAACTTAGTATCTTAAAGTTTAAAACTTGAAATTCATAACTTCACAACTTCAAGATCTTAACTTTAAGATAAATCAGAAAGTTTTTAGCTTAAAGTTTAAAACTTGAAATTCATAACTTCACAACTTCAAGATCTTAACTTTAAGATAAATCAGAACTTAGTATCTTAAAGTTTAAAACTTGAAATTCATAACTTCACAACTTCAAAATCTTAACTTTAAGATAAATCAGAACTTAGTATCTTAAAGTTTAAAACTTGAAATTCATAACTTCACAACTTCAAGATCTTAACTTTAAGATAAATCAGAAAGTTTTTAGCTTAAAGTTTAAAACTTGCAATTCATAACTTCACAACTTCAAGATCTTAACTTTAAGATAAATCAGAAAGTTTTTAGCTTAAAGTTTAAAACTTGAAATTCATAACTTCACAACTTCAAGATCTTAACTTTAAGATAAATCAGAAAGTTTTTAGCTTAAAGTTTAAAACTTGAAATTCATAACTTCACAACTTCAAGATCTTAACTTTAAGATAAATCAGAAAGTTTTTAGCTTAAAGTTTAAAACTTGAAATTCATAACTTCACAACTTCAAGATCTTAACTTTAAGATAAATCAGAACTTAGTATCTTAAAGTTTAAAACTTGAAATTCATAACTTCACAACTTCAAGATCTTAACTTTAAGATAAATCAGAACTTAGTATCTTAAAGTTTAAAACTTGAAATTCATAACTTCACAACTTCAAGATCTTAACTTTAAGATAAATCAGAAAGTTTTTAGCTTAAAGTTTAAAACTTGCAATTCATAACTTCACAACTTCAAGATCTTAACTTTAAGATAAATCAGAACTTAGTATCTTAAAGTTTAAAACTTGCAATTCATAACTTCACAACTTCAAGATCTTAACTTTAAAATAATCAGAACTTAGTATCTTAAAGTTTAAAACTTGCAATTCATAACTTCACAACTTCAAGATCTTAACTTTAAGATAAATCAGAACTTAGTATCTTAAAGTTTAAAACTTGAAATTCATAACTTCACAACTTCAAGATCTTAACTTTAAGATAAATCAGAAAGTTTTTAGCTTAAAGTTTAAAACTTGCAATTCATAACTTCACAACTTCAAGATCTTAACTTTAAGATAAATCAGAACTTAGTATCTTAAAGTTTAAAACTTGAAATTCATAACTTCACAACTTCAAGATCTTAACTTTAAGATAAATCAGAAAGTTTTTAGCTTAAAGTTTAAAACTTGCAATTCATAACTTCACAACTTCAAGATCTTAACTTTAAGATAAATCAGAACTTAGTATCTTAAAGTTTAAAACTTGAAATTCATAACTTCACAACTTCAAGATCTTAACTTTAAGATAAATCAGAAAGTTTTTAGCTTAAAGTTTAAAACTTGCAATTCATAACTTCACAACTTCAAGATCTTAACTTTAAGATAAATCAGAAAGTTTTTAGCTTAAAGTTTAAAACTTGAAATTCATAACTTCACAACTTCAAGATCTTAACTTTAAGATAAATCAGAAAGTTTTTAGCTTAAAGTTTAAAACTTGCAATTCATAACTTCACAACTTCAAGATCTTAACTTTAAGATAAATCAGAACTTAGTATCTTAAAGTTTAAAACTTGAAATTCATAACTTCACAACTTCAAGATCTTAACTTTAAGATAAATCAGAACTTAGTATCTTAAAGTTCAAAACTTGAAATTCATAACTTCACAACTTCAAGATCTTAACTTTAAGATATATCAGAACTTAGTATCTTAAAGTTTAAAACTTGAAATTCATAACTTCACAACTTCAAGATCTTAACTTTAAGATAAATCAGAAAGTTTTTAGCTTAAAGTTTAAAACTTGCAATTCATAACTTCACAACTTCAAGATCTTAACTTTAAGATAAATCAGAGAGTTTTTAGCTTATAGTTTAAAACTTGAAATTCATAACTTCACAACTTCAAGATCTTAACTTTAAGATAAATCAGAAAGTTTTTAGCTTAAAGTTTAAAACTTGAAATTCATAACTTCACAACTTCAAGATCTTAACTTTAAGATAAATCAGAACTTAGTATCTTAAAGTTTAAAACTTGAAATTCATAACTTCACAACTTCAAGATCTTAACTTTAAGATAAATCAGAAAGTTTTTAGCTTAAAGTTTAAAACTTGCAATTCATAACTTCACAACTTCAAGATCTTAACTTTAAGATAAATCAGAACTTAGTATCTTAAAGTTTAAAACTTGAAATTCATAACTTCACAACTTCAAGATCTTAACTTTAAGATAAATCAGAACTTAGTATCTTAAAGTTTAAAACTTGAAATTCATAACTTTACAACTTCAAGATCTTAACTTTAAGATAAATCAGAACTTAGTATCTTAAAGTTTAAAACTTGAAATTCATAACTTCACAACTTCAAGATCTTAACTTTAAGATAAATCAGAAAGTTTTTAGCTTAAAGTTTAAAACTTGAAATTCATAACTTCACAACTTCAAGATCTTAACTTTAAGATAAATCAGAAAGTTTTTAGCTTAAAGTTTAAAACTTGAAATTCATAACTTCACAACTTCAAGATCTTAACTTTAAGATAAATCAGAACTTAGTATCTTAAAGTTTAAAACTTGAAATTCATAACTTCACAACTTCAAGATCTTAACTTTAAGATAAATCAGAAAGTTTTTAGCTTAAAGTTTAAAACTTGCAATTCATAACTTCACAACTTCAAGATCTTAACTTTAAGATAAATCAGAACTTAGTATCTTAAAGTTTAAAACTTGAAATTCATAACTTCACAACTTCAAGATCTTAACTTTAAGATAAATCAGAAAGTTTTTAGCTTAAAGTTTAAAACTTGAAATTCATAACTTCACAACTTCAAGATCTTAACTTTAAGATAAATCAGAACTTAGTATCTTAAAGTTTAAAACTTGAAATTCATAACTTCACAACTTCAAGATCTTAACTTTAAGATAAATCAGAACTTAGTATCTTAAAGTTTAAAACTTGAAATTCATAACTTCACAACTTCAAGATCTTAACTTTAAGATAAATCAGAAAGTTTTTAGCTTAAAGTTTAAAACTTGCAATTCATAACTTCACAACTTCAAGATCTTAACTTTAAGATAAATCAGAAAGTTTTTAGCTTAAAGTTTAAAACTTGAAATTCATAACTTCACAACTTCAAGATCTTAACTTTAAGATAAATCAGAAAGTTTTTAGCTTAAAGTTTAAAACTTGCAATTCATAACTTCACAACTTCAAGATCTTAACTTTAAGATAAATCAGAAAGTTTTTAGCTTAAAGTTTAAAACTTGAAATTCATAACTTCACAACTTCAAGATCTTAACTTTAAGATAAATCAGAACTTAGTATCTTAAAGTTTAAAACTTGAAATTCATAACTTCACAACTTCAAGATCTTAACTTTAAGATAAATCAGAACTTAGTATCTTAAAGTTTAAAACTTGAAATTCATAACTTCACAACTTCAAGATCTTAACTTTAAGATAAATCAGAAAGTTTTTAGCTTAAAGTTTAAAACTTGCAATTCATAACTTCACAACTTCAAGATCTTAACTTTAAGATAAATCAGAACTTAGTATCTTAAAGTTTAAAACTTGAAATTCATAACTTCACAACTTCAAGATCTTAACTTTAAGATAAATCAGAAAGTTTTTAGCTTAAAGTTTAAAACTTGCAATTCATAACTTCACAACTTCAAGATCTTAACTTTAAGATAAATCAGAACTTAGTATCTTAAAGTTTAAAACTTGAAATTCATAACTTCACAACTTCAAGATCTTAACTTTAAGATAAATCAGAAAGTTTTTAGCTTAAAGTTTAAAACTTGCAATTCATAACTTCACAACTTCAAGATCTTAACTTTAAGATAAATCAGAAAGTTTTTAGCTTAAAGTTTAAAACTTGAAATTCATAACTTCACAACTTCAAGATCTTAACTTTAAGATAAATCAGAAAGTTTTTAGCTTAAAGTTTAAAACTTGCAATTCATAACTTCACAACTTCAAGATCTTAACTTTAAGATAAATCAGAACTTAGTATCTTAAAGTTTAAAACTTGAAATTCATAACTTCGCAACTTCAAGATCTTAACTTTAAGATAAATCAGAAAGTTTTTAGCTTAAAGTTTAAAACTTGAAATTCATAACTTCACAACTTCAAGATCTTAACTTTAAGATAAATCAGAAGTTAGTATCTTAAAGTTTAAAACTTGAAATTCATAACTTCACAACTTCAAGATCTTAACTTTAAGATAAATCAGAACTTAGTATCTTAAAGTTTAAAACTTGAAATTCATAACTTCACAACTTCAAGATCTTAACTTTAAGATAAATCAGAAAGTTTTTAGCTTAAAGTTTAAAACTTGCAATTCATAACTTCACAACTTCAAGATCTTAACTTTAAGATAAATCAGAAAGTTTTTAGCTTAAAGTTTAAAACTTGAAATTCATAACTTCACAACTTCAAGATCTTAACTTTAAGATAAATCAGAAAGTTTTTAGCTTAAAGTTTAAAACTTGAAATTCATAACTTCACAACTTCAAGATCTTAACTTTAAGATAAATCAGAACTTAGTATCTTAAAGTTTAAAACTTGAAATTCATAACTTCACAACTTCAAGATCTTAACTTTAAGATAAATCAGAAAGTTTTTAGCTTAAAGTTTAAAACTTGCAATTCATAACTTCACAACTTCAAGATCTTAACTTTAAGATAAATCAGAACTTAGTATCTTAAAGTTTAAAACTTGAAATTCATAACTTCACAACTTCAAGATTTTAACTTTAAGATAAATCAGAACTTAGTATCTTAAAGTTTAAAACTTGAAATTCATAACTTCACAACTTCAAGATCTTAACTTTAAGATAAATCAGAACTTAGTATCTTAAAGTTTAAAACTTGAAATTCATAACTTCACAACTTCAAGATCTTAACTTTAAGATAAATCAGAAAGTTTTTAGCTTAAAGTTTAAAACTTGAAATTCATAACTTCACAACTTCAAGATCTTAACTTTAAGATAAATCAGAAAGTTTTTAGCTTAAAGTTTAAAACTTGAAATTCATAACTTCACAACTTCAAGATCTTAACTTTAAGATAAATCAGAAAGTTTTTAGCTTAAAGTTTAAAACTTGAAATTCATAACTTCACAACTTCAAGATCTTAACTTTAAGATAAATCAGAAAGTTTTTAGCTTAAAGTTTAAAACTTGCAATTCATAACTTCACAACTTCAAGATCTTAACTTTAAGATAAATCAGAACTTAGTATCTTAAAGTTTAAAACTTGAAATTCATAACTTCACAACTTCAAGATCTTAACTTTAAGATAAATCAGAAAGTTTTTAGCTTAAAGTTTAAAACTTGAAATTCATAACTTCACAACTTCAAGATCTTAACTTTAAGATAAATCAGAACTTAGTATCTTAAAGTTTAAAACTTGAAATTCATAACTTCACAACTTCAAGATCTTAACTTTAAGATAAATCAGAACTTAGTATCTTAAAGTTTAAAACTTGAAATTCATAACTTCACCACTTCAAGATCTTAACTTTAAGATAAATCAGAAAGTTTTTAGCTTAAAGTTTAAAACTTGCAATTCATAACTTCACAACTTCAAGATCTTAACTTTAAGATAAATCAGAAAGTTTTTAGCTTAAAGTTTAAAACTTGAAATTCATAACTTCACAACTTCAAGATCTTAACTTTAAGATAAATCAGAAAGTTTTTAGCTTAAAGTTTAAAACTTGCAATTCATAACTTCACAACTTCAAGATCTTAACTTTAAGATAAATCAGAAAGTTTTTAGCTTAAAGTTTAAAACTTGAAATTCATAACTTCACAACTTCAAGATCTTAACTTTAAGATAAATCAGAACTTAGTATCTTAAAGTTTAAAACTTGAAATTCATAACTTCACAACTTCAAGATCTTAACTTTAAGATAAATCAGAACTTAGTATCTTAAAGTTTAAAACTTGAAATTCATAACTTCACAACTTCAAGATCTTAACTTTAAGATAAATCAGAAAGTTTTTAGCTTAAAGTTTAAAACTTGCAATTCATAACTTCACAACTTCAAGATCTTAACTTTAAGATAAATCAGAACTTAGTATCTTAAAGTTTAAAACTTGCAATTCATAACTTCACAACTTCAAGATCTTAACTTTAAGATAAATCAGAACTTAGTATCTTAAAGTTTAAAACTTGCAATTCATAACTTCACAACTTCAAGATCTTAACTTTAAGATAAATCAGAACTTAGTATCTTAAAGTTTAAAACTTGAAATTCATAACTTCACAACTTCAAGATCTTAACTTTAAGATAAATCAGAAAGTTTTTAGCTTAAAGTTTAAAACTTGCAATTCATAACTTCACAACTTCAAGATCTTAACTTTAAGATAAATCAGAACTTAGTATCTTAAAGTTTAAAACTTGAAATTCATAACTTCACAACTTCAAGATCTTAACTTTAAGATAAATCAGAAAGTTTTTAGCTTAAAGTTTAAAACTTGCAATTCATAACTTCACAACTTCAAGATCTTAACTTTAAGATAAATCAGAACTTAGTATCTTAAAGTTTAAAACTTGAAATTCATAACTTCACAACTTCAAGATCTTAACTTTAAGATAAATCAGAAAGTTTTTAGCTTAAAGTTTAAAACTTGAAATTCATAACTTCACAACTTCAAGATCTTAACTTTAAGATAAATCAGAAAGTTTTTAGCTTAAAGTTTAAAACTTGAAATTCATAACTTCACAACTTCAAGATCTTAACTTTAAGATAAATCAGAAAGTTTTTAGCTTAAAGTTTAAAACTTGCAATTCATAACTTCACAACTTCAAGATCTTAACTTTAAGATAAATCAGAACTTAGTATCTTAAAGTTTAAAACTTGAAATTCATAACTTCACAACTTCAAGATCTTAACTTTAAGATAAATCAGAAAGTTTTTAGCTTAAAGTTTAAAACTTGCAATTCATAACTTCACAACTTCAAGATCTTAACTTTAAGATAAATCAGAAAGTTTTTAGCTTAAAGTTTAAAACTTGCAATTCATAACTTCACAACTTCAAGATCTTAACTTTAAGATAAATCAGAAAGTTTTTAGCTTAAAGTTTAAAACTTGAAATTCATAACTTCACAACTTCAAGATCTTAACTTTAAGATAAATCAGAAAGTTTTTAGCTTAAAGTTTAAAACTTGCAATTCATAACTTCACAACTTCAAGATCTTAACTTTAAGATAAATCAGAACTTAGTATCTTAAAGTTTAAAACTTGAAATTCATAACTTCACAACTTCAAGATCTTAACTTTAAGATAAATCAGAACTTAGTATCTTAAAGTTTAAAACTAGAAATTCATAACTTCACAACTTCAAGATCTTAACTTTAAGATAAATCAGAACTTAGTATCTTAAAGTTTAAAACTTGAAATTCATAACTTCACAACTTCAAGATCTTAACTTTAAGATAAATCAGAAAGTTTTTAGCTTAAAGTTTAAAACTTGAAATTCATAACTTCACAACTTCAAGATCTTAACTTTAAGATAAATCAGAAAGTTTTTAGCTTAAAGTTTAAAACTTGCAATTCATAACTTCACAACTTCAAGATCTTAACTTTAAGATAAATCAGAACTTAGTATCTTAAAGTTTAAAACTTGAAATTCATAACTTCACAACTTCAAGATCTTAACTTTAAGATAAATCAGAAAGTTTTTAGCTTAAAGTTTAAAACTTGAAATTCATAACTTCACAACTTCAAGATCTTAACTTTTAGATAAATCAGAAAGTTTTTAGCTTAAAGTTTAAAACTTGCAATTCATAACTTCACAACTTCAAGATCTTAACTTTAAGATAAATCAGAAAGTTTTTAGCTTAAAGTTTAAAACTTGAAATTCATAACTTCACAACTTCAAGATCTTAACTTTAAGATAAATCAGAAAGTTTTTAGCTTAAAGTTTAAAACTTGCAATTCATAACTTCACAACTTCAAGATCTTAACTTTAAGATAAATCAGAACTTAGTATCTTAAAGTTTAAAACTTGAAATTCATAACTTCACAACTTCAAGATCTTAACTTTAAGATAAATCAGAAAGTTTTTAGCTTAAAGTTTAAAACTTGAAATTCATAACTTCACAACTTCAAGATCTTAACTTTAAGATAAATCAGAAAGTTTTTAGCTTAAAGTTTAAAACTTGCAATTCATAACTTCACAACTTCAAGATCTTAACTTTAAGATAAATCAGAACTTAGTATCTTAAAGTTTAAAACTTGAAATTCATAACTTCACAACTTCAAGATCTTAACTTTAAGATAAATCAGAAAGTTTTTAGCTTAAAGTTTAAAACTTGAAATTCATAACTTCACAACTTCAAGATCTTAACTTTAAGATAAATCAGAAAGTTTTTAGCTTAAAGTTTAAAACTTGCAATTCATAACTTCACAACTTCAAGATCTTAACTTTAAGATAAATCAGAAAGTTTTTAGCTTAAAGTTTAAAACTTGAAATTCATAACTTCACAACTTCAAGATCTTAACTTTAAGATAAATCAGAAAGTTTTTAGCTTAAAGTTTAAAACTTGCAATTCATAACTTCACAACTTCAAGATCTTAACTTTAAGATAAATCAGAACTTAGTATCTTAAAGTTTAAAACTTGAAATTCATAACTTCACAACTTCAAGATCTTAACTTTAAGATAAATCAGAACTTAGTATCTTAAAGTTTAAAACTTGAAATTCATAACTTCACAACTTCAAGATCTTAACTTTAAGATAAATCAGAACTTAGTATCTTAAAGTTTAAAACTTGAAATTCATAACTTCACAACTTCAAGATCTTAACTTTAAGATAAATCAGAACTTAGTATCTTAAAGTTTAAAACTTGAAATTCATAACTTCACAACTTCAAGATCTTAACTTTAAGATAAATCAGAAAGTTTTTAGCTTAAAGTTTAAAACTTGCAATTCATAACTTCACAACTTCAAGATCTTAACTTTAAGATAAATCAGAACTTAGTATCTTAAAGTTTAAAACTTGCAATTCATAACTTCACAACTTCAAGATCTTAACTTTAAGATAAATCAGAAAGTTTTTAGCTTAAAGTTTAAAACTTGCAATTCATAACTTCACAACTTCAAGATCTTAACTTTAAGATAAATCAGAACTTAGTATCTTAAAGTTTAAAACTTGAAATTCATAACTTCACAACTTCAAGATCTTAACTTTAAGATAAATCAGAACTTAGTATCTTAAAGTTTAAAACTTGAAATTCATAACTTCACAACTTCAAGATCTTAACTTTAAGATAAATCAGAACTTAGTATCTTAAAGTTTAAAACTTGAAATTCATAACTTCACAACTTCAAGATCTTAACTTTAAGATAAATCAGAAAGTTTTTAGCTTAAAGTTTAAAACTTGCAATTCATAACTTCACAACTTCAAGATCTTAACTTTAAGATAAATCAGAAAGTTTTTAGCTTAAAGTTTAAAACTTGAAATTCATAACTTCACAACTTCAAGATCTTAACTTTAAGATAAATCAGAAAGTTTTTAGCTTAAAGTTTAAAACTTGCAATTCATAACTTCACAACTTCAAGATCTTAACTTTAAGATAAATCAGAAAGTTTTTAGCTTAAAGTTTAAAACTTGAAATTCATAACTTCACAACTTCAAGATCTTAACTTTAAGATAAATCAGAAAGTTTTTAGCTTAAAGTTTAAAACTTGAAATTCATAACTTCACAACTTCAAGATCTTAACTTTAAGATAAATCAGAACTTAGTATCTTAAAGTTTAAAACTTGAAATTCATAACTTCACAACTTCAAGATCTTAACTTTAAGATAAATCAGAAAGTTATTAGCTTAAAGTTTAAAACTTGAAATTCATAACTTCACAACTTCAAGATCTTAACTTTAAGATAAATCAGAAAGTTTTTAGCTTAAAGTTTAAAACTTGCAATTCATAACTTCACAACTTCAAGATCTTAACTTTAAGATAAATCAGAAAATTTTTAGCTTAAAGTTTAAAACTTGCAATTCATAACTTCACAACTTCAAGATCTTAACTTTAAGATAAATCAGAAAGTTTTTAGCTTAAAGTTTAAAACTTGAAATTCATAACTTCACAACTTCAAGATCTTAACTTTAAGATAAATCAGAACTTAGTATCTTAAAGTTTAAAACTTGAAATTCATAACTTCACAACTTCAAGATCTTAACTTTAAGATAAATCAGAAAGTTTTTAGCTTAAAGTTTAAAACTTGCAATTCATAACTTCACAACTTCAAGATCTTAACTTTAAGATAAATCAGAAAGTTTTTAGCTTAAAGTTTAAAACTTGAAATTCATAACTTCACAACTTCAAGATCTTAACTTTAAGATAAATCAGAACTTAGTATCTTAAAGTTTAAAACTTGAAATTCATAACTTCACAACTTCAAGATCTTAACTTTAAGATAAATCAGAAAGTATTTAGCTTAAAGTTTAAAACTTGAAATTCATAACTTCACAACTTCAAGATCTTAACTTTAAGATAAATCAGAACTTAGTATCTTAAAGTTTAAAACTTGAAATTCATAACTTCACAACTTCAAGATCTTAACTTTAAGATAAATCAGAAAGTTTTTAGCTTAAAGTTTAAAACTTGAAATTCATAACTTCACAACTTCAAGATCTTAACTTTAAGATAAATCAGAAAGTTTTTAGCTTAAAGTTTAAAACTTGCAATTCATAACTTCACAACTTCAAGATCTTAACTTTAAGATAAATCAGAAAATTTTTAGCTTAAAGTTTAAAACTTGCAATTCATAACTTCACAACTTCAAGATCTTAACTTTAAGATAAATCAGAAAGTTTTTAGCTTAAAGTTTAAAACTTGAAATTCATAACTTCACAACTTCAAGATCTTAACTTTAAGATAAATCAGAACTTAGTATCTTAAAGTTTAAAACTTGAAATTCATAACTTCACAACTTCAAGATCTTAACTTTAAGATAAATCAGAAAGTTTTTAGCTTAAAGTTTAAAACTTGCAATTCATAACTTCACAACTTCAAGATCTTAACTTTAAGATAAATCAGAAAGTTTTTAGCTTAAAGTTTAAAACTTGAAATTCATAACTTCACAACTTCAAGATCTTAACTTTAAGATAAATCAGAACTTAGTATCTTAAAGTTTAAAACTTGAAATTCATAACTTCACAACTTCAAGATCTTAACTTTAAGATAAATCAGAAAGTTTTTAGCTTAAAGTTTAAAACTTGCAATTCATAACTTCACAACTTCAAGATCTTAACTTTAAGATAAATCAGAAAGTTTTTAGCTTAAAGTTTAAAACTTGAAATTCATAACTTCACAACTTCAAGATCTTAACTTTAAGATAAATCAGAAAGTTTTTAGCTTAAAGTTTAAAACTTGAAATTCATAACTTCACAACTTCAAGATCTTAACTTTAAGATAAATCAGAAAGTTTTTAGCTTAAAGTTTAAAACTTGAAATTCATAACTTCACAACTTCAAGATCTTAACTTTAAGATAAATCAGAAAGTTTTTAGCTTAAAGTTTAAAACTTGAAATTCATAACTTCACAACTTCAAGATCTTAACTTTAAGATAAATCAGAACTTAGTATCTTAAAGTTTAAAACTTGAAATTCATAACTTCACAACTTCAAGATCTTAACTTTAAGATAAATCAGAAAGTTTTTAGCTTAAAGTTTAAAACTTGAAATTCATAACTTCACAACTTCAAGATCTTAACTTTAAGATAAATCAGAACTTAGTATCTTAAAGTTTAAAACTTGAAATTCATAACTTCACAACTTCAAGATCTTAACTTTAAGATAAATCAGAAAGTTTTTAGCTTAAAGTTTAAAACTTGAAATTCATAACTTCACAACTTCAAGATCTTAACTTTAAGATAAATCAGAAAGTTTTTAGCTTAAAGTTTAAAACTTGAAATTCATAACTTCACAACTTCAAGATCTTAACTTTAAGATAAATCAGAAAGTTTTTAGCTTAAAGTTTAAAACTTGAAATTCATAACTTCACAACTTCAAGATCTTAACTTTAAGATAAATCAGAAAGTTTTTAGCTTAAAGTTTAAAACTTGCAATTCATAACTTCACAACTTCAAGATCTTAACTTTAAGATAAATCAGAACTTAGTATCTTAAAGTTTAAAACTTGAAATTCATAACTTCACAACTTCAAGATCTTAACTTTAAGATAAATCAGAAAGTTTTTAGCTTAAAGTTTAAAACTTGCAATTCATAACTTCACAACTTCAAGATCTTAACTTTAAGATAAATCAGAACTTAGTATCTTAAAGTTTAAAACTTGAAATTCATAACTTCACAACTTCAAGATCTTAACTTTAAGATAAATCAGAAAGTTTTTAGCTTAAAGTTTAAAACTTGCAATTCATAACTTCACAACTTCAAGATCTTAACTTTAAGATAAATCAGAAAGTTTTTAGCTTAAAGTTTAAAACTTGAAATTCATAACTTCACAACTTCAAGATCTTAACTTTAAGATAAATCAGAAAGTTTTTAGCTTAAAGTTTAAAACTTGCAATTCATAACTTCACAACTTCAAGATCTTAACTTTAAGATAAATCAGAAAGTTTTTAGCTTAAAGTTTAAAACTTGAAATTCATAACTTCACAACTTCAAGATCTTAACTTTAAGATAAATCAGAACTTAGTATCTTAAAGTTTAAAACTTGAAATTCATAACTTCACAACTTCAAGATCTTAACTTTAAGATAAATCAGAAAGTTTTTAGCTTAAAGTTTAAAACTTGAAATTCATAACTTCACAACTTCAAGATCTTAACTTTAAGATAAATCAGAAAGTTTTTAGCTTAAAGTTTAAAACTTGAAATTCATAACTTCACAACTTCAAGATCTTAACTTTAAGATAAATCAGAACTTAGTATCTTAAAGTTTAAAACTTGAAATTCATAACTTCACAACTTCAAGATCTTAACTTTAAGATAAATCAGAAAGTTTTTAGCTTAAAGTTTAAAACTTGCAATTCATAACTTCACAACTTCAAGATCTTAACTTTAAGATAAATCAGAACTTAGTATCTTAAAGTTTAAAACTTGAAATTCATAACTTCACAACTTCAAGATCTTAACTTTAAGATAAATCAGAAAGTTTTTAGCTTAAAGTTTAAAACTTGCAATTCATAACTTCACAACTTCAAGATCTTAACTTTAAGATAAATCAGAAAGTTTTTAGCTTAAAGTTTAAAACTTGAAATTCATAACTTCACAACTTCAAGATCTTAACTTTAAGATAAATCAGAAAGTTTTTAGCTTAAAGTTTAAAACTTGAAATTCATAACTTCACAACTTCAAGATCTTAACTTTAAGATAAATCAGAACTTAGTATCTTAAAGTTTAAAACTTGAAATTCATAACTTCACAACTTCAAGATCTTAACTTTAAGATAAATCAGAACTTAGTATCTTAAAGTTTAAAACTTGAAATTCATAACTTCACAACTTCAAGATCTTAACTTTAAGATAAATCAGAAAGTTTTTAGCTTAAAGTTTAAAACTTGCAATTCATAACTTCACAACTTCAAGATCTTAACTTTAAGATAAATCAGAAAGTTTTTAGCTTAAAGTTTAAAACTTGCAATTCATAACTTCACAACTTCAAGATCTTAACTTTAAGATAAATCAGAACTTAGTATCTTAAAGTTTAAAACTTGAAATTCATAACTTCACAACTTCAAGATCTTAACTTTAAGATAAATCAGAAAGTTTTTAGCTTAAAGTTTAAAACTTGCAATTCATAACTTCACAACTTCAAGATCTTAACTTTAAGATAAATCAGAAAGTTTTTAGCTTAAAGTTTAAAACTTGAAATTCATAACTTCACAACTTCAAGATCTTAACTTTAAGATAAATCAGAAAGTTTTTAGCTTAAAGTTTAAAACTTGCAATTCATAACTTCACAACTTCAAGATCTTAACTTTAAGATAAATCAGAAAGTTTTTAGCTTAAAGTTTAAAACTTGAAATTCATAACTTCACAACTTCAAGATCTTAACTTTAAGATAAATCAGAAAGTTTTTAGAGTAAAGTTTAAAACTTGAAATTCATAACTTCACAACTTCAAGATCTTAACTTTAAGATAAATCAGAACTTAGTATCTTAAAGTTTAAAACTTGAAATTCATAACTTCACAACTTCAAGATCTTAACTTTAAGATAAATCAGAACTTAGTATCTTAAAGTTTAAAACTTGAAATTCATAACTTCACAACTTCAAGATCTTAACTTTAAGATAAATCAGAAAGTTTTTAGCTTAAAGTTTAAAACTTGCAATTCATAACTTCACAACTTCAAGATCTTAACTTTAAGATAAATCAGAAAGTTTTTAGCTTAAAGTTTAAAACTTGCAATTCATAACTTCACAACTTCAAGATCTTAACTTTAAGATAAATCAGAACTTAGTATCTTAAAGTTTAAAACTTGAAATTCATAACTTCACAACTTCAAGATCTTAACTTTAAGATAAATCAGAAAGTTTTTAGCTTAAAGTTTAAAACTTGCAATTCATAACTTCACAACTTCAAGATCTTAACTTTAAGATAAATCAGAAAGTTTTTAGCTTAAAGTTTAAAACTTGCAATTCATAACTTCACAACTTCAAGATCTTAACTTTAAGATAAATCAGAACTTAGTATCTTAAAGTTTAAAACTTGAAATTCATAACTTCACAACTTCAAGATCTTAACTTTAAGATAAATCAGAACTTAGTATCTTAAAGTTTAAAACTTGAAATTCATAACTTCACAACTTCAAGATCTTAACTTTAAGATAAATCAGAACTTAGTATCTTAAAGTTTAAAACTTGAAATTCATAACTTCACAACTTCAAGATCTTAACTTTAAGATAAATCAGAAAGTTTTTAGCTTAAAGTTTAAAACTTGCAATTCATAACTTCACAACTTCAAGATCTTAACTTTAAGATAAATCAGAAAGTTTTTAGCTTAAAGTTTAAAACTTGAAATTCATAACTTCACAACTTCAAGATCTTAACTTTAAGATAAATCAGAAAGTTTTTAGCTTAAAGTTTAAAACTTGAAATTCATAACTTCACAACTTCAAGATCTTAACTTTAAGATAAATCAGAACTTAGTATCTTAAAGTTTAAAACTTGAAATTCATAACTTCACAACTTCAAGATCTTAACTTTAAGATAAATCAGAACTTAGTATCTTAAAGTTTAAAACTTGAAATTCATAACTTCACAACTTCAAGATCTTAACTTGAAGATAAATCAGAACTTAGTATCTTAAAGTTTAAAACTTGAAATTCATAACTTCACAACTTCAAGATCTTAACTTTAAGATAAATCAGAAAGTTTTTAGCTTAAAGTTTAAAACTTGAAATTCATAACTTCACAACTTCAAGATCTTAACTTTAAGATAAATTAGAAAGTTTTTAGCTTAAAGTTTAAAACTTGAAATTCATAACTTCACAACTTCAAGATCTTAACTTTAAGATAAATCAGAAAGTTTTTAGCTTAAAGTTTAAAACTTGAAATTCATAACTTCACAACTTCAAGATCTTAACTTTAAGATAAATCAGAAAGTTTTTAGCTTAAAGTTTAAAACTTGAAATTCATAACTTCACAACTTCAAGATCTTAACTTTAAGATAAATCAGAACTTAGTATCTTAAAGTTTAAAACTTGAAATTCATAACTTCACAACTTCAAGATCTTAACTTTAAGATAAATCAGAAAGTTTTTAGCTTAAAGTTTAAAACTTGCAATTCATAACTTCACAACTTCAAGATCTTAACTTTAAGATAAATCAGAACTTAGTATCTTAAAGTTTAAAACTTGAAATTCATAACTTCACAACTTCAAGATCTTAACTTTAAGATAAATCAGAAAGTTTTTAGCTTAAAGTTTAAAACTTGCAATTCATAACTTCACAACTTCAAGATCTTAACTTTAAGATAAATCAGAAAGTTTTTAGCTTAAAGTTTAAAACTTGCAATTCATAACTTCACAACTTCAAGATCTTAACTTTAAGATAAATCAGAAAGTTTTTAGCTTAAAGTTTAAAACTTGAAATTCATAACTTCACAACTTCAAGATCTTAACTTTAAGATAAATCAGAACTTAGTATCTTAAAGTTTAAAACTTGAAATTCATAACTTCACAACTTCAAGATCTTAACTTTAAGATAAATCAGAAAGTTTTTAGCTTAAAGTTTAAAACTTGAAATTCATAACTTCACAACTTCAAGATCTTAACTTTAAGATAAATCAGAAAGTTTTTAGCTTAAAGTTTAAAACTTGAAATTCATAACTTCACAACTTCAAGATCTTAACTTTAAGATAAATCAGAACTTAGTATCTTAAAGTTTAAAACTTGAAATTCATAACTTCACAACTTCAAGATCTTAACTTTAAGATAAATCAGAAAGTTTTTAGCTTAAAGTTTAAAACTTGCAATTCATAACTTCACAACTTCAAGATCTTAACTTTAAGATAAATCAGAACTTAGTATCTTAAAGTTTAAAACTTGAAATTCATAACTTCACAACTTCAAGATCTTAACTTTAAGATAAATCAGAAAGTTTTTAGCTTAAAGTTTAAAACTTGCAATTCATAACTTCACAACTTCAAGATCTTAACTTTAAGATAAATCAGAAAGTTTTTTAGCTTAAAGTTTAAAACTTGAAATTCATAACTTCACAACTTCAAGATCTTAACTTTAAGATAAATCAGAAAGTTTTTAGCTTAAAGTTTAAAACTTGAAATTCATAACTTCACAACTTCAAGATCTTAACTTTAAGATAAATCAGAACTTAGTATCTTAAAGTTTAAAACTTGAAATTCATAACTTCACAACTTCAAGATCTTAACTTTAAGATAAATCAGAACTTAGTATCTTAAAGTTTAAAACTTGAAATTCATAACTTCACAACTTCAAGATCTTAACTTTAAGATAAATCAGAAAGTTTTTAGCTTAAAGTTTAAAACTTGCAATTCATAACTTCACAACTTCAAGATCTTAACTTTAAGATAAATCAGAAAGTTTTTAGCTTAAAGTTTAAAACTTGCAATTCATAACTTCACAACTTCAAGATCTTAACTTTAAGATAAATCAGAACTTAGTATCTTAAAGTTTAAAACTTGAAATTCATAACTTCACAACTTCAAGATCTTAACTTTAAGATAAATCAGAAAGTTTTTAGCTTAAAGTTTAAAACTTGCAATTCATAACTTCACAACTTCAAGATCTTAACTTTAAGATAAATAAGAAAGTTTTTAGCTTAAAGTTTAAAACTTGAAATTCATAACTTCACAACTTCAAGATCTTAACTTTAAGATAAATCAGAAAGTTTTTAGCTTAAAGTTTAAAACTTGCAATTCATAACTTCACAACTTCAAGATCTTAACTTTAAGATAAATCAGAAAGTTTTTAGCTTAAAGTTTAAAACTTGAAATTCATAACTTCACAACTTCAAGATCTTAACTTTAAGATAAATCAGAAAGTTTTTAGAGTAAAGTTTAAAACTTGAAATTCATAACTTCACAACTTCAAGATCTTAACTTTAAGATAAATCAGAACTTAGTATCTTAAAGTTTAAAACTTGAAATTCATAACTTCACAACTTCAAGATCTTAACTTTAAGATAAATCAGAACTTAGTATCTTAAAGTTTAAAACTTGAAATTCATAACTTCACAACTTCAAGATCTTAACTTTAAGATAAATCAGAAAGTTTTTAGCTTAAAGTTTAAAACTTGCAATTCATAACTTCACAACTTCAAGATCTTAACTTTAAGATAAATCAGAAAGTTTTTAGCTTAAAGTTTAAAACTTGCAATTCATAACTTCACAACTTCAAGATCTTAACTTTAAGATAAATCAGAACTTAGTATCTTAAAGTTTAAAACTTGAAATTCATAACTTCACAACTTCAAGATCTTAACTTTAAGATAAATCAGAAAGTTTTTAGCTTAAAGTTTAAAACTTGCAATTCATAACTTCACAACTTCAAGATCTTAACTTTAAGATAAATCAGAAAGTTTTTAGCTTAAAGTTTAAAACTTGAAATTCATAACTTCACAACTTCAAGATCTTAACTTTAAGATAAATCAGAACTTAGTATCTTAAAGTTTAAAACTTGAAATTCATAACTTCACAACTTCAAGATCTTAACTTTAAGATAAATCAGAAAGTTTTTAGCTTAAAGTTTAAAACTTGCAATTCATAACTTCACAACTTCAAGATCTTAACTTTAAGATAAATCAGAAAGTTTTTAGCTTAAAGTTTAAAACTTGAAATTCATAACTTCACAACTTCAAGATCTTAACTTTAAGATAAATCAGAAAGTTTTTAGCTTAAAGTTTAAAACTTGAAATTCATAACTTCACAACTTCAAGATCTTAACTTTAAGATAAATCAGAAAGTTTTTAGCTTAAAGTTTAAAACTTGAAATTCATAACTTCACAACTTCAAGATCTTAACTTTAAGATAAATCAGAAAGTTTTTAGCTTAAAGTTTAAAACTTGAAATTCATAACTTCACAACTTCAAGATCTTAACTTTAAGATAAATCAGAACTTAGTATCTTAAAGTTTAAAACTTGAAATTCATAACTTCACAACTTCAAGATCTTAACTTTAAGATAAATCAGAAAGTTTTTAGCTTAAAGTTTAAAACTTGAAATTCATAACTTCACAACTTCAAGATCTTAACTTTAAGATAAATCAGAACTTAGTATCTTAAAGTTTAAAACTTGAAATTCATAACTTCACAACTTCAAGATCTTAACTTTAAGATAAATCAGAAAGTTTTTAGCTTAAAGTTTAAAACTTGAAATTCATAACTTCACAACTTCAAGATCTTAACTTTAAGATAAATCAGAAAGTTTTTAGCTTAAAGTTTAAAACTTGAAATTCATAACTTCACAACTTCAAGATCTTAACTTTAAGATAAATCAGAAAGTTTTTAGCTTAAAGTTTAAAACTTGAAATTCATAACTTCACAACTTCAAGATCTTAACTTTAAGATAAATCAGAAAGTTTTTAGCTTAAAGTTTAAAACTTGCAATTCATAACTTCACAACTTCAAGATCTTAACTTTAAGATAAATCAGAACTTAGTATCTTAAAGTTTAAAACTTGAAATTCATAACTTCACAACTTCAAGATCTTAACTTTAAGATAAATCAGAAAGTTTTTAGCTTAAAGTTTAAAACTTGCAATTCATAACTTCACAACTTCAAGATCTTAACTTTAAGATAAATCAGAACTTAGTATCTTAAAGTTTAAAACTTGAAATTCATAACTTCACAACTTCAAGATCTTAACTTTAAGATAAATCAGAAAGTTTTTAGCTTAAAGTTTAAAACTTGCAATTCATAACTTCACAACTTCAAGATCTTAACTTTAAGATAAATCAGAAAGTTTTTAGCTTAAAGTTTAAAACTTGAAATTCATAACTTCACAACTTCAAGATCTTAACTTTAAGATAAATCAGAAAGTTTTTAGCTTAAAGTTTAAAACTTGCAATTCATAACTTCACAACTTCAAGATCTTAACTTTAAGATAAATCAGAAAGTTTTTAGCTTAAAGTTTAAAACTTGAAATTCATAACTTCACAACTTCAAGATCTTAACTTTAAGATAAATCAGAACTTAGTATCTTAAAGTTTAAAACTTGAAATTCATAACTTCACAACTTCAAGATCTTAACTTTAAGATAAATCAGAAAGTTTTTAGCTTAAAGTTTAAAACTTGAAATTCATAACTTCACAACTTCAAGATCTTAACTTTAAGATAAATCAGAAAGTTTTTAGCTTAAAGTTTAAAACTTGAAATTCATAACTTCACAACTTCATGATCTTAACTTTAAGATAAATCAGAACTTAGTATCTTAAAGTTTAAAACTTGAAATTCATAACTTCACAACTTCAAGATCTTAACTTTAAGATAAATCAGAAAGTTTTTAGCTTAAAGTTTAAAACTTGCAATTCATAACTTCACAACTTCAAGATCTTAACTTTAAGATAAATCAGAACTTAGTATCTTAAAGTTTAAAACTTGAAATTCATAACTTCACAACTTCAAGATCTTAACTTTAAGATAAATCAGAAAGTTTTTAGCTTAAAGTTTAAAACTTGCAATTCATAACTTCACAACTTCAAGATCTTAACTTTAAGATAAATCAGAAAGTTTTTAGCTTAAAGTTTAAAACTTGAAATTCATAACTTCACAACTTCAAGATCTTAACTTTAAGATAAATCAGAAAGTTTTTAGCTTAAAGTTTAAAACTTGAAATTCATAACTTCACAACTTCAAGATCTTAACTTTAAGATAAATCAGAACTTAGTATCTTAAAGTTTAAAACTTGAAATTCATAACTTCACAACTTCAAGATCTTAACTTTAAGATAAATCAGAACTTAGTATCTTAAAGTTTAAAACTTGCAATTCATAACTTCACAACTTCAAGATCTTAACTTTAAGATAAATCAGAAAGTTTTTAGCTTAAAGTTTAAAACTTGCAATTCATAACTTCACAACTTCAAGATCTAAACTTTAAGATAAATCAGAAAGTTTTTAGCTTAAAGTTTAAAACTTGCAATTCATAACTTCACAACTTCAAGATCTTAACTTTAAGATAAATCAGAAAGTTTTTAGCTTAAAGTTTAAAACTTGAAATTCATAACTTCACAACTTCAAGATCTTAACTTTAAGATAAATCAGAAAGTTTTTAGCTTAAAGTTTAAAACTTGCAATTCATAACTTCACAACTTCAAGATCTTAACTTTAAGATAAATCAGAAAGTTTTTAGCTTAAAGTTTAAAACTTGAAATTAATAACTTCACAACTTCTAGATCTTAACTTTAAGATAAATCAGAAAGTTTTTAGCTTAAAGTTTAAAACTTGCAATTCATAACTTCACAACTTCAAGATCTTAACTTTAAGATAAATCAGAAAGTTTTTAGCTTAAAGTTTAAAACTTGAAATTCATAACTTCACAACTTCAAGATCTTAACTTTAAGATAAATCAGAAAGTTTTTAGAGTAAAGTTTAAAACTTGAAATTCATAACTTCACAACTTCAAGATCTTAACTTTAAGATAAATCAGAACTTAGTATCTTAAAGTTTAAAACTTGAAATTCATAACTTCACAACTTCAAGATCTTAACTTTAAGATAAATCAGAACTTAGTATCTTAAAGTTTAAAACTTGAAATTCATAACTTCACAACTTCAAGATCTTAACTTTAAGATAAATCAGAAAGTTTTTACCTTAAAGTTTAAAACTTGCAATTCATAACTTCACAACTTCAAGATCTTAACTTTAAGATAAATCAGAAAGTTTTTAGCTTAAAGTTTAAAACTTGCAATTCATAACTTCACAACTTCAAGATCTTAACTTTAAGATAAATCAGAACTTAGTATCTTAAAGTTTAAAACTTGAAATTCATAACTTCACAACTTCAAGATCTTAACTTTAAGATAAATCAGAAAGTTTTTAGCTTAAAGTTTAAAACTTGCAATTCATAACTTCACAACTTCAAGATCTTAACTTTAAGATAAATCAGAAAGTTTTTAGCTTAAAGTTTAAAACTTGCAATTCATAACTTCACAACTTCAAGATCTTAACTTTAAGATAAATCAGAACTTAGTATCTTAAAGTTTAAAACTTGAAATTCATAACTTCACAACTTCAAGATCTTAACTTTAAGATAAATCAGAACTTAGTATCTTAAAGTTTAAAACTTGAAATTCATAACTTCACAACTTCAAGATCTTAACTTTAAGATAAATCAGAACTTAGTATCTTAAAGTTTAAAACTTGAAATTCATAACTTCACAACTTCAAGATCTTAACTTTAAGATAAATCAGAAAGTTTTTAGCTTAAAGTTTAAAACTTGCAATTCATAACTTCACAACTTCAAGATCTTAACTTTAAGATAAATCAAAAAGTTTTTAGCTTAAAGTTTAAAACTTGAAATTCATAACTTCACAACTTCAAGATCTTAACTTTAAGATAAATCAGAAAGTTTTTAGCTTAAAGTTAAAAACTTGAAATTCATAACTTCACAACTTCAAGATCTTAACTTTAAGATAAATCAGAACTTAGTATCTTATAGTTTAAAACTTGAAATTCATAACTTCACAACTTCAAGATCTTAACTTTAAGATAAATCAGAACTTAGTATCTTAAAGTTTAAAACTTGAAATTCATAACTTCACAACTTCAAGATCTTAACTTTAAGATAAATCAGAACTTAGTATCTTAAAGTTTAAAACTTGAAATTCATAACTTCACAACTTCAAGATCTTAACTTTAAGATAAATCAGAAAGTTTTTAGCTTAAAGTTTAAAACTTGAAATTCATAACTTCACAACTTCAAGATCTTAACTTTAAGATAAATCAGAAAGTTTTTAGCTTAAAGTTTAAAACTTGAAATTCATAACTTCACAACTTCAAGATCTTAACTTTAAGATAAATTAGAAAGTTTTTAGCTTAAAGTTTAAAACTTGAAATTCATAACTTCACAACTTCAAGATCTTAACTTTAAGATAAATCAGAAAGTTTTTAGCTTAAAGTTTAAAACTTGCAATTCATAACTTCACAACTTCAAGATCTTAACTTTAAGATAAATCAGAACTTAGTATCTTAAAGTTTAAAACTTGAAATTCATAACTTCACAACTTCAAGATCTTAACTTTAAGATAAATCAGAAAGTTTTTAGCTTAAAGTTTAAAACTTGCAATTCATAACTTCACAACTTCAAGATCTTAACTTTAAGATAAATCAGAACTTAGTATCTTAAAGTTTAAAACTTGAAATTCATAACTTCACAACTTCAAGATCTTAACTTTAAGATAAATCAGAAAGTTTTTAGCTTAAAGTTTAAAACTTGCAATTCATAACTTCACAACTTCAAGATCTTAACTTTAAGATAAATCAGAAAGTTTTTAGCTTAAAGTTTAAAACTTGCAATTCATAACTTCACAACTTCAAGATCTTAACTTTAAGATAAATCAGAAAGTTTTTAGCTTAAAGTTTAAAACTTGAAATTCATAACTTCACAACTTCAAGATCTTAACTTTAAGATAAATCAGAACTTAGTATCTTAAAGTTTAAAACTTGAAATTCATAACTTCACAACTTCAAGATCTTAACTTTAAGATAAATCAGAAAGTTTTTAGCTTAAAGTTTAAAACTTGAAATTCATAACTTCACAACTTCAAGATCTTAACTTTAAGATAAATCAGAACTTAGTATCTTAAAGTTTAAAACTTGAAATTCATAACTTCACAACTTCAAGATCTTAACTTTAAGATAAATCAGAAAGTTTTTAGCTTAAAGTTTAAAACTTGCAATTCATAACTTCACAACTTCAAGATCTTAACTTTAAGATAAATCAGAACTTAGTATCTTAAAGTTTAAAACTTGAAATTCATAACTTCACAACTTCAAGATCTTAACTTTAAGATAAATCAGAAAGTTTTTAGCTTAAAGTTTAAAACTTGCAATTCATAACTTCACAACTTCAAGATCTTAACTTTAAGATAAATCAGAAAGTTTTTAGCTTAAAGTTTAAAACTTGAAATTCATAACTTCACAACTTCAAGATCTTAACTTTAAGATAAATCAGAAAGTTTTTAGCTTAAAGTTTAAAACTTGAAATTCATAACTTCACAACTTCAAGATCTTAACTTTAAGATAAATCAGAACTTAGTATCTTAAAGTTTAAAACTTGAAATTCATAACTTCACAACTTCAAGATCTTAACTTTAAGATAAATCAGAACTTAGTATCTTAAAGTTTAAAACTTGAAATTCATAACTTCACAACTTCAAGATCTTAACTTTAAGATAAATCAGAAAGTTTTTAGCTTAAAGTTTAAAACTTGCAATTCATAACTTCACAACTGCAAGATCTTAACTTTAAGATAAATCAGAAAGTTTTTAGCTTAAAGTTTAAAACTTGCAATTCATAACTTCACAACTTCAAGATCTTAACTTTAAGATAAATCAGAACTTAGTATCTTAAAGTTTAAAACTTGAAATTCATAACTTCACAACTTCAAGATCTTAACTTTAAGATAAATCAGAAAGTTTTTAGCTTAAAGTTTAAAACTTGCAATTCATAACTTCACAACTTCAAGATCTTAACTTTAAGATAAATCAGAAAGTTTTTAGCTTAAAGTTTAAAACTTGAAATTCATAACTTCACAACTTCAAGATCTTAACTTTAAGATAAATCAGAAAGTTTTTAGCTTAAAGTTTAAAACTTGCAATTCATAACTTCACAACTTCAAGATCTTAACTTTAAGATAAATCAGAAAGTTTTTAGCTTAAAGTTTAAAACTTGAAATTCATAACTTCACAACTTCAAGATCTTAACTTTAAGATAAATCAGAAAGCTTTTAGAGTAAAGTTTAAAACTTGAAATTCATAACTTCACAACTTCAAGATCTTAACTTTAAGATAAATCAGAACTTTGTATCTTAAAGTTTAAAACTTGAAATTCATAACTTCACAACTTCAAGATCTTAACTTTAAGATAAATCAGAAAGTTTTTAGCTTAAAGTTTAAAACTTGAAATTCATAACTTCACAACTTCAAGATCTTAACTTTAAGATAAATCAGAAAGTTTTTAGCTTAAAGTTTAAAACTTGAAATTCATAACTTCACAACTTCATGATCTTAACTTTAAGATAAATCAGAACTTAGTATCTTAAAGTTTAAAACTTGAAATTCATAACTTCACAACTTCAAGATCTTAACTTTAAGATAAATCAGAAAGTTTTTAGCTTAAAGTTTAAAACTTGCAATTCATAACTTCACAACTTCAAGATCTTAACTTTAAGATAAATCAGAACTTAGTATCTTAAAGTTTAAAACTTGAAATTCATAACTTCACAACTTCAAGATCTTAACTTTAAGATAAATCAGAAAGTTTTTAGCTTAAAGTTTAAAACTTGCAATTCATAACTTCACAACTTCAAGATCTTAACTTTAAGATAAATCAGAAAGTTTTTAGCTTAAAGTTTAAAACTTGAAATTCATAACTTCACAACTTCAAGATCTTAACTTTAAGATAAATCAGAAAGTTTTTAGCTTAAAGTTTAAAACTTGAAATTCATAACTTCACAACTTCAAGATCTTAACTTTAAGATAAATCAGAACTTAGTATCTTAAAGTTTAAAACTTGAAATTCATAACTTCACAACTTCAAGATCTTAACTTTAAGATAAATCAGAACTTAGTATCTTAAAGTTTAAAACTTGAAATTCATAACTTCACAACTTCAAGATCTTAACTTTAAGATAAATCAGAAAGTTTTTAGCTTAAAGTTTAAAACTTGCAATTCATAACTTCACAACTTCAAGATCTTAACTTTAAGATAAATCAGAAAGTTTTTAGCTTAAAGTTTAAAACTTGCAATTCATAACTTCACAACTTCAAGATCTTAACTTTAAGATAAATCAGAAAGTTTTTAGCTTAAAGTTTAAAACTTGAAATTCATAACTTCACAACTTCAAGATCTTAACTTTAAGATAAATCAGAAAGTTTTTAGCTTAAAGTTTAAAACTTGCAATTCATAACTTCACAACTTCAAGATCTTAACTTTAAGATAAATCAGAAAGTTTTTAGCTTAAAGTTTAAAACTTGAAATTCATAACTTCACAACTTCAAGATCTTAACTTTAAGATAAATCAGAAAGTTTTTAGCTTAAAGTTTAAAACTTGCAATTCATAACTTCACAACTTCAAGATCTTAACTTTAAGATAAATCAGAAAGTTTTTAGCTTAAAGTTTAAAACTTGAAATTCATAACTTCACAACTTCAAGATCTTAACTTTAAGATAAATCAGAAAGTTTTTAGAGTAAAGTTTAAAACTTGAAATTCATAACTTCACAACTTCAAGATCTTAACTTTAAGATAAATCAGAACTTAGTATCTTAAAGTTTAAAACTTGAAATTCATAACTTCACAACTTCAAGATCTTAACTTTAAGATAAATCAGAACTTAGTATCTTAAAGTTTAAAACTTGAAATTCATAACTTCACAACTTCAAGATCTTAACTTTAAGATAAATCAGAAAGTTTTTACTTTAAAGTTTAAAACTTGCAATTCATAACTTCACAACTTCAAGATCTTAACTTTAAGATAAATCAGAAAGTTTTTAGCTTAAAGTTTAAAACTTGCAATTCATAACTTCACAACTTCAAGATCTTAACTTTAAGATAAATCAGAACTTAGTATCTTAAAGTTTAAAACTTGAAATTCATAACTTCACAACTTCAAGATCTTAACTTTAAGATAAATCAGAAAGTTTTTAGCTTAAAGTTTAAAACTTGCAATTCATAACTTCACAACTTCAAGATCTTAACTTTAAGATAAATCAGAAAGTTTTTAGCTTAAAGTTTAAAACTTGCAATTCATAACTTCACAACT
Organism: Podabrus alpinus; assembly: GCA_932274525.1. Classification (NCBI taxonomy): domain Eukaryota; kingdom Metazoa; phylum Arthropoda; class Insecta; order Coleoptera; family Cantharidae; genus Podabrus; species Podabrus alpinus. The sequence continues at coordinate 154,052 of CAKNZV010000122.1, forward strand.
TCAAGATCTTAACTTTAAGATAAATCAGAACTTAGTATCTTAAAGTTTAAAACTTGAAATTCATAACTTCACAACTTCAAGATCTTAACTTTAAGATAAATCAGAACTTAGTATCTTAAAGTTTAAAACTTGAAATTCATAACTTCACAACTTCAAGATCTTAACTTTAAGATAAATCAGAACTTAGTATCTTAAAGTTTAAAACTTGAAATTCATAACTTCACAACTTCAAGATCTTAACTTTAAGATAAATCAGAAAGTTTTTAGCTTAAAGTTTAAAACTTGCAATTCATAACTTCACAACTTCAAGATCTTAACTTTAAGATAAATCAGAAAGTTTTTAGCTCAAAGTTTAAAACTTGAAATTCATAACTTCACAACTTCAAGATCTTAACTTTAAGATAAATCAGAAAGTTTTTAGCTTAAAGTTTAAAACTTGAAATTCATAACTTCACAACTTCAAGATCTTAACTTTAAGATAAATCAGAACTTAGTATCTTATAGTTTAAAACTTGAAATTCATAACTTCACAACTTCAAGATCTTAACTTTAAGATAAATCAGAACTTAGTATCTTAAAGTTTAAAACTTGAAATTCATAACTTCACAACTTCAAGATCTTAACTTTAAGATAAATCAGAACTTAGTATCTTAAAGTTTAAAACTTGAAATTCATAACTTCACAACTTCAAGATCTTAACTTTAAGATAAATCAGAAAGTTTTTAGCTTAAAGTTTAAAACTTGAAATTCATAACTTCACAACTTCAAGATCTTAACTTTAAGATAAATCAGAAAGTTTTTAGCTTAAAGTTTAAAACTTGAAATTCATAACTTCACAACTTCAAGATCTTAACTTTAAGATAAATCAGTAAGTTTTTAGCTTAAAGTTTAAAACTTGAAATTCATAACTTCACAACTTCAAGATCTTAACTTTAAGATAAATCAGAAAGTTTTTAGCTTAAAGTTTAAAACTTGCAATTCATAACTTCACAACTTCAAGATCTTAACTTTAAGATAAATCAGAACTTAGTATCTTAAAGTTTAAAACTTGAAATTCATAACTTCACAACTTCAAGATCTTAACTTTAAGATAAATCAGAAAGTTTTTAGCTTAAAGTTTAAAACTTGCAATTCATAACTTCACAACTTCAAGATCTTAACTTTAAGATAAATCAGAACTTAGTATCTTAAAGTTTAAAACTTGAAATTCATAACTTCACAACTTCAAGATCTTAACTTTAAGATAAATCAGAAAGTTTTTAGCTTAAAGTTTAAAACTTGCAATTCATAACTTCACAACTTCAAGATCTTAACTTTAAGATAAATCAGAAAGTTTTTAGCTTAAAGTTTAAAACTTGCAATTCATAACTTCACAACTTCAAGATCTTAACTTTAAGATAAATCAGAAAGTTTTTAGCTTAAAGTTTAAAACTTGAAATTCATAACTTCACAACTTCAAGATCTTAACTTTAAGATAAATCAGAACTTAGTATCTTAAAGTTTAAAACTTGAAATTCATAACTTCACAACTTCAAGATCTTAACTTTAAGATAAATCAGAAAGTTTTTAGCTTAAAGTTTAAAACTTGAAATTCATAACTTCACAACTTCAAGATCTTAACTTTAAGATAAATCAGAACTTAGTATCTTAAAGTTTAAAACTTGAAATTCATAACTTCACAACTTCAAGATCTTAACTTTAAGATAAATCAGAAAGTTTTTAGCTTAAAGTTTAAAACTTGCAATTCATAACTTCACAACTTCAAGATCTTAACTTTAAGATAAATCAGAACTTAGTATCTTAAAGTTTAAAACTTGAAATTCATAACTTCACAACTTCAAGATCTTAACTTTAAGATAAATCAGAAAGTTTTTAGCTTAAAGTTTAAAACTTGCAATTCATAACTTCACAACTTCAAGATCTTAACTTTAAGATAAATCAGAAAGTTTTTAGCTTAAAGTTTAAAACTTGAAATTCATAACTTCACAACTTCAAGATCTTAACTTTAAGATAAATCAGAAAGTTTTTAGCTTAAAGTTTAAAACTTGAAATTCATAACTTCACAACTTCAAGATCTTAACTTTAAGATAAATCAGAACTTAGTATCTTAAAGTTTAAAACTTGAAATTCATAACTTCACAACTTCAAGATCTTAACTTTAAGATAAATCAGAACTTAGTATCTTAAAGTTTAAAACTTGAAATTCATAACTTCACAACTTCAAGATCTTAACTTTAAGATAAATCAGAAAGTTTTTAGCTTAAAGTTTAAAACTTGCAATTCATAACTTCACAACTTCAAGATCTTAACTTTAAGATAAATCAGAAAGTTTTTAGCTTAAAGTTTAAAACTTGCAATTCATAACTTCACAACTTCAAGATCTTAACTTTAAGATAAATCAGAACTCAGTATCTTAAAGTTTAAAACTTGAAATTCATAACTTCACAACTTCAAGATCTTAACTTTAAGATAAATCAGAAAGTTTTTAGCTTAAAGTTTAAAACTTGCAATTCATAACTTCACAACTTCAAGATCTTAACTTTAAGATAAATCAGAAAGTTTTTAGCTTAAAGTTTAAAACTTGAAATTCATAACTTCACAACTTCAAGATCTTAACTTTAAGATAAATCAGAAAGTTTTTAGCTTAAAGTTTAAAACTTGCAATTCATAACTTCACAACTTCAAGATCTTAACTTTAAGATAAATCAGAAAGTTTTTAGCTTAAAGTTTAAAACTTGAAATTCATAACTTCACAACTTCAAGATCTTAACTTTAAGATAAATCAGAAAGCTTTTAGAGTAAAGTTTAAAACTTGAAATTCATAACTTCACAACTTCAAGATCTTAACTTTAAGATAAATCAGAACTTTGTATCTTAAAGTTTAAAACTTGAAATTCATAACTTCACAACTTCAAGATCTTAACTTTAAGATAAATCAGAACTTAGTATCTTAAAGTTTAAAACTTGAAATTCATAACTTCACAACTTCAAGATCTTAACTTTAAGATAAATCAGAAAGTTTTTAGCTTAAAGTTTAAAACTTGCAATTCATAACTTCACAACTTCAAGATCTTAACTTTAAGATAAATCAGAAAGTTTTTAGCTTAAAGTTTAAAACTTGCAATTCATAACTTCACAACTTCAAGATCTTAACTTTAAGATAAATCAGAACTTAGTATCTTAAAGTTTAAAACTTGAAATTCATAACTTCACAACTTCAAGATCTTAACTTTAAGATAAATCAGAAAGTTTTTAGCTTAAAGTTTAAAACTTGCAATTCATAACTTCACAACTTCAAGATCTTAACTTTAAGATAAATCAGAAAGTTTTTAGCTTAAAGTTTAAAACTTGCAATTCATAACTTCACAACTTCAAGATCTTAACTTTAAGATAAATCAGAACTTAGTATCTTAAAGTTTAAAACTTGAAATTCATAACTTCACAACTTCAAGATCTTAACTTTAAGATAAATCAGAACTTAGTATCTTAAAGTTTAAAACTTGAAATTCATAACTTCACAACTTCAAGATCTTAACTTTAAGATAAATCAGAACTTAGTATCTTAAAGTTTAAAACTTGAAATTCATAACTTCACAACTTCAAGATCTTAACTTTAAGATAAATCAGAAAGTTTTTAGCTTAAAGTTTAAAACTTGCAATTCATAACTTCACAACTTCAAGATCTTAACTTTAAGATAAATCAGAACTTAGTATCTTAAAGTTTAAAACTTGAAATTCATAACTTCACAACTTCAAGATCTTAACTTTAAGATAAATCAGAAAGTTTTTAGCTTACAGTTTAAAACTTGAAATTCATAACTTCACAACTTAAAGATCTTAACTTTAAGATAAATCAGAACTTAGTATCTTAAAGTTTAAAACTTGAAATTCATAACTTCACAACTTCAAGATCTTAACTTTAAGATAAATCAGAAAGTTTTTAGCTTAAAGTTTAAAACTTGAAATTCATAACTTCACAACTTCAAGATCTTAACTTTAAGATAAATCAGAACTTAGTATCTTAAAGTTTAAAACTTGAAATTCATAACTTCACAACTTCAAGATCTTAACTTTAAGATAAATCAGAACTTAGTATCTTAAAGTTTAAAACTTGAAATTCATAACTTCACAACTTCAAGATCTTAACTTTAAGATAAATCAGAAAGTTTTTAGCTTAAAGTTTAAAACTTGCAATTCATAACTTCACAACTTCAAGATCTTAACTTTAAGATAAATCAGAAAGTTTTTAGCTTAAAGTTTAAAACTTGAAATTCATAACTTCACAACTTCAAGATCTTAACTTTAAGATAAATCAGAAAGTTTTTAGCTTAAAGTTTAAAACTTGAAATTCATAACTTCACAACTTCAAGATCTTAACTTTAAGATAAATCAGAACTTAGTATCTTAAAGTTTAAAACTTGAAATTCATAACTTCACAACTTCAAGATCTTAACTTTAAGATAAATCAGAACTTAGTATCTTAAAGTTTAAAACTTGAAATTCATAACTTCACAACTTCAAGATCTTAACTTTAAGATAAATCAGAAAGTTTTTAGCTTAAAGTTTAAAACTTGCAATTCATAACTTCACAACTTCAAGATCTTAACTTTAAGATAAATCAGAAAGTTTTTAGCTTAAAGTTTAAAACTTGCAATTCATAACTTCACAACTTCAAGATCTTAACTTTAAGATAAATCAGAACTTAGTATCTTAAAGTTTAAAACTTGAAATTCATAACTTCACAACTTCAAGATCTTAACTTTAAGATAAATCAGAAAGTTTTTAGCTTAAAGTTTAAAACTTGCAATTCATAACTTCACAACTTCAAGATCTTAACTTTAAGATAAATCAGAAAGTTTTTAGCTTAAAGTTTAAAACTTGAAATTCATAACTTCACAACTTCAAGATCTTAACTTTAAGATAAATCAGAAAGTTTTTAGCTTAAAGTTTAAAACTTGCAATTCATAACTTCACAACTTCAAGATCTTAACTTTAAGATAAATCAGAAAGTTTTTAGCTTAAAGTTTAAAACTTGAAATTCATAACTTCACAACTTCAAGATCTTAACTTTAAGATAAATCAGAAAGTTTTTAGCTTAAAGTTTAAAACTTGAAATTCATAACTTCACAACTTCAAGATCTTAACTTTAAGATAAATCAGAACTTAGTATCTTAAAGTTTAAAACTTGAAATTCATAACTTCACAACTTCAAGATCTTAACTTTAAGATAAATCAGAACTTAGTATCTTAAAGTTTAAAACTTGAAATTCATAACTTCACAACTTCAAGATCTTAACTTTAAGATAAATCAGAAAGTTTTTAGCTTAAAGTTTAAAACTTGAAATTCATAACTTCACAACTTCAAGATCTTAACTTTAAGATAAATCAGAAAGTTTTTAGCTTAAAGTTTAAAACTAGCAATTCATAACTTCACAACTTCAAGATCTTAACTTTAAGATAAATCAGAAAGTTTTTAGCTTAAAGTTTAAAACTTGCAATTCATAACTTCACAACTTCAAGATCTTAACTTCATATATCAGAACTTAGTATCTTAAAGTTTAAAACTTGAAATTCATAACTTCACAACTTCAAGATCTTAACTTTAAGATAAATCAGAAAGTTTTTAGCTTAAAGTTTAAAACTTGCAATTCATAACTTCACAACTTCAAGATCTTAACTTTAAGATAAATCAGAACTTAGTATCTTAAAGTTTAAAACTTGAAATTCATAACTTCACAACTTCAAGATCTTAACTTTAAGATAAATCAGAAAGTTTTTAGCTTAAAGTTTAAAACTTGAAATTCATAACTTCACAACTTCAAGATCTTAACTTTAAGATAAATCAGAACTTAGTATCTTAAAGTTTAAAACTTGAAATTCATAACTTCACAACTTCAAGATCTTAACTTTAAGATAAATCAGAAAGTTTTTAGCTTAAAGTTTAAAACTTGAAATTCATAACTTCACAACTTCAAGATCTTAACTTTAAGATAAATCAGAAAGTTTTTAGCTTAAAGTTTAAAACTTGAAATTCATAACTTCACAACTTCAAGATCTTAACTTTAAGATAAATCAGAAAGTTTTTAGCTTAAAGTTTAAAACTTGAAATTCATAACTTCACAACTTCAAGATCTTAACTTTAAGATAAATCAGAAAGTTTTTAGCTTAAAGTTTAAAACTTGAAATTCATAACTTCACAACTTCAAGATCTTAACTTTAAGATAAATCAGAAAGTTTTTAGCTTAAAGTTTAAAACTTGAAATTCATAACTTCACAACTTCAAGATCTTAACTTTAAGATAAATCAGAAAGTTTTTAGCTTAAAGTTTAAAACTTGAAATTCATAACTTCACAACTTCAAGATCTTAACTTTAAGATAAATCAGAACTTAGTATCTTAAAGTTTAAAACTTGAAATTCATAACTTCACAACTTCAAGATCTTAACTTTAAGATAAATCAGAACTTAGTATCTTAAAGTTTAAAACTTGAAATTCATAACTTCACAACTTCAAGATCTTGACTTTAAGATAAATCAGAAAGTTTTTAGCTTAAAGTTTAAAACTTGAAATTCATAACTTCACAACTTCAAGATCTTAACTTTAAGATAAATCAGAAAGTTTTTAGCTTAAAGTTTAAAACTTGCAATTCATAACTTCACAACTTCAAGATCTTAACTTTAAGATAAATCAGAAAGTTTTTAGCTTAAAGTTTAAAACTTGAAATTCATAACTTCACAACTTCAAGATCTTAACTTTAAGATAAATCAGAAAGTTTTTAGCTTAAAGTTTAAAACTTGAAATTCATAACTTCACAACTTCAAGATCTTAACTTTAAGATAAATCAGAACTTAGTATCTTAAAGTTTAAAACTTGAAATTCATAACTTCACAACTTCAAGATCTTAACTTTAAGATAAATCAGAAAGTTTTTAGCTTAAAGTTTAAAACTTGCAATTCATAACTTCACAACTTCAAGATCTTAACTTTAAGATAAATCAGAAAGTTTTTAGCTTAAAGTTTAAAACTTGAAATTCATAACTTCACAACTTCAAGATCTTAACTTTAAGATAAATCAGAAAGTTTTTAGCTTAAAGTTTAAAACTTGAAATTCATAACTTCACAACTTCAAGATCTTAACTTTAAGATAAATCAGAACTTAGTATCTTAAAGTTTAAAACTTGAAATTCATAACTTCACAACTTCAAGATCTTAACTTTAAGATAAATCAGAACTTAGTATCTTAAAGTTTAAAACTTGCAATTCATAACTTCACAACTTCAAGATCTTAACTTTAAGATAAATCAGAACTTAGTATCTTAAAGTTTAAAACTTGAAATTCATAACTTCACAACTTCAAGATCTTAACTTTAAGATAAATCAGAAAGTTTTTAGCTTAAAGTTTAAAACTTGAAATTCATAACTTCACAACTTCAAGATCTTAACTTTAAGATAAATCAGAACTTAGTATCTTAAAGTTTAAAACTTGAAATTCATAACTTCACAACTTCAAGATCTTAACTTTAAGATAAATCAGAAAGTTTTTAGCTTAAAGTTTAAAACTTGAAATTCATAACTTCACAACTTCAAGATCTTAACTTTAAGATAAATCAGAAAGTTTTTAGCTTAAAGTTTAAAACTTGCAATTCATAACTTCACAACTTCAAGATCTTAACTTTAAGATAAATCAGAACTTAGTATCTTAAAGTTTAAAACTTGCAATTCATAACTTCACAACTTCAAGATCTTAACTTTAAGATAAATCAGAACTTAGTATCTTAAAGTTTAAAACTTGCAATTCATAACTTCACAACTTCAAGATCTTAACTTTAAGATAAATCAGAACTTAGTATCTTAAAGTTTAAAACTTGAAATTCATAACTTCACAACTTCAAGATCTTAACTTTAAGATAAATCAGAACTTAGTATCTTAAAGTTTAAAACTTGAAATTCATAACTTCACAACTTCAAGATCTTAACTTTAAGATAAATCAGAAAGTTTTTAGCTTAAAGTTTAAAACTTGCAATTCATAACTTCACAACTTCAAGATCTTAACTTTAAGATAAATCAGAAAGTTTTTAGCTTAAAGTTTAAAACTTGAAATTCATAACTTCACAACTTCAAGATCTTAACTTTAAGATAAATCAGAAAGTTTTTAGCTTAAAGTTTAAAACTTGCAATTCATAACTTCACAACTTCAAGATCTTAACTTTAAGATAAATCAGAACTTAGTATCTTAAAGTTTAAAACTTGAAATTCATAACTTCACAACTTCAAGATCTTAACTTTAAGATAAATCAGAAAGTTTTTAGCTTAAAGTTTAAAACTTGCAATTCATAACTTCACAACTTCAAGATCTTAACTTTAAGATAAATCAGAACTTAGTATCTTAAAGTTTAAAACTTGAAATTCATAACTTCACAACTTCAAGATCTTAACTTTAAGATAAATCAGAAAGTTTTTAGCTTAAAGTTTAAAACTTGAAATTCATAACTTCACAACTTCAAGATCTTAACTTTAAGATAAATCAGAAAGTTTTTAGCTTAAAGTTTAAAACTTGAAATTCATAACTTCACAACTTCAAGATCTTAACTTTAAGATAAATCAGAAAGTTTTTAGCTTAAAGTTTAAAACTTGAAATTCATAACTTCACAACTTCAAGATCTTAACTTTAAGATAAATCAGAACTTAGTATCTTAAAGTTTAAAACTTGAAATTCATAACTTCACAACTTCAAGATCTTAACTTTAAGATAAATCAGAACTTAGTATCTTAAAGTTTAAAACTTGAAATTCATAACTTCACAACTTCAAGATCTTAACTTTAAGATAAATCAGAAAGTTTTTAGCTTAAAGTTTAAAACTTGCAATTCATAACTTCACAACTTCAAGATCTTAACTTTAAGATAAATCAGAACTTAGTATCTTAAAGTTTAAAACTTGAAATTCATAACTTCACAACTTCAAGATCTTAACTTTAAGATAAATCAGAAAGTTTTTAGCTTAAAGTTTAAAACTTGCAATTCATAACTTCACAACTTCAAGATCTTAACTTTAAGATAAATCAGAACTTAGTATCTTAAAGTTTAAAACTTGAAATTCATAACTTCACAACTTCAAGATCTTAACTTTAAGATAAATCAGAACTTAGTATCTTAAAGTTTAAAACTTGAAATTCATAACTTCACAACTTCAAGATCTTAACTTTAAGATAAATCAGAAAGTTTTTAGCTTAAAGTTTAAAACTTGCAATTCATAACTTCACAACTTCAAGACCTTAACTTTAAGATAAATCAGAACTTAGTATCTTAAAGTTTAAAACTTGAAATTCATAACTTCACAACTTCAAGATCTTAACTTTAAGATAAATCAGAAAGTTTTTAGCTTAAAGTTTAAAACTTGCAATTCATAACTTCACAACTTCAAGATCTTAACTTTAAGATAAATCAGAAAGTTTTTAGCTTAAAGTTTAAAACTTGAAATTCATAACTTCACAACTTCAAGATCTTAACTTTAAGATAAATCAGAAAGTTTTTAGCTTAAAGTTTAAAACTTGAAATTCATAACTTCACAACTTCAAGATCTTAACTTTAAGATAAATCAGAAATTAGTATCTTAAAGTTTAAAACTTGAAATTCATAACTTCACAACTTCAAGATCTTAACTTTAAGATAAATCAGAAAGTTTTTAGCTTAAAGTTTAAAACTTGCAATTCATAACTTCACAACTTCAAGATCTTAACTTTAAGATAAATCAGAAAGTTTTTAGCTTAAAGTTTAAAACTTGCAATTCATAACTTCACAACTTCAAGATCTTAACTTTAAGATAAATCAGAAAGTTTTTAGCTTAAAGTTTAAAACTTGAAATTCATAACTTCACAACTTCAAGATCTTAACTTTAAGATAAATCAGAAAGTTTTTAGCTTAAAGTTTAAAACTTGAAATTCATAACTTCACAACTTCAAGATCTTAACTTTAAGATAAATCAGAAATTAGTATCTTAAAGTTTAAAACTTGAAATTCATAACTTCACAACTTCAAGATCTTAACTTTAAGATAAATCAGAAAGTTTTTAGCTTAAAGTTTAAAACTTGCAATTCATAACTTCACAACTTCAAGATCTTAACTTTAAGATAAATCAGAAAGTTTTTAGCTTAAAGTTTAAAACTTGCAATTCATAACTTCACAACTTCAAGATCTTAACTTTAAGATAAATCAGAAAGTTTTTAGCTTAAAGTTTAAAACTTGAAATTCATAACTTCACAACTTCAAGATCTTAACTTTAAGATAAATCAGAAAGTTTTTAGCTTAAAGTTTAAAACTTGAAATTCATAACTTCACAACTTCAAGATCTTAACTTTAAGATAAATCAGAACTTAGTATCTTAAAGTTTAAAACTTGAAATTCATAACTTCACAACTTCAAGATCTTAACTTTAAGATAAATCAGAAAGTTTTTAGCTTAAAGTTTAAAACTTGAAATTCATAACTTCACAACTTCAAGATCTTAACTTTAAGATAAATCAGAAAGTTTTTAGCTTAAATTTTAAAACTTGCAATTCATAACTTCACAACTTCAAGATCTTAACTTTAAGATAAATCAGAAAGTTTTTAGCTTAAAGTTTAAAACTTGCAATTCATAACTTCACAACTTCAAGATCTTAACTTTAAGATAAATCAGAAAGTTTTTAGCTTAAAGTTTAAAACTTGAAATTCATAACTTCACAACTTCAAGAACTTAACTTTAAGATAAATCAGAAAGTTTTTAGCTTAAAGTTTAAAACTTGCAATTCATAACTTCACAACTTCAAGATCTTAACTTTAAGATAAATCAGAAAGTTTTTAGCTTAAAGTTTAAAACTTGAAATTCATAACTTCACAACTTCAAGATCTTAACTTTAAGATAAATCAGAACTTAGTATCTTAAAGTTTAAAACTTGAAATTCATAACTTCACAACTTCAAGATCTTAACTTTAAGATAAATCAGAAAGTTTTTAGCTTAAAGTTTAAAACTTGCAATTCATAACTTCACAACTTCAAGATCTTAACTTTAAGATAAATCAGAAAGTTTTTAGCTTAAAGTTTAAAACTTGAAATTCATAACTTCACAACTTCAAGATCTTAACTTTAAGATAAATCAGAACTTAGTATCTTAAAGTTTAAAACTTGCAATTCATAACTTCACAACTTCAAGATCTTAACTTTAAGATAAATCAGAAAGTTTTTAGCTTAAAGTTTAAAACTTGAAATTCATAACTTCACAACTTCAAGATCTTAACTTTAAGATAAATCAGAAAGTTTTTAGCTTAAAGTTTAAAACTTGCAATTCATAACTTCACAACTTCAAGATCTTAACTTTAAGATAAATCAGAACTTAGTATCTTAAAGTTTAAAACTTGAAATTCATAACTTCACAACTTCAAGATCTTAACTTTAAGATAAATCAGAAAGTTTTTAGCTTAAAGTTTAAAACTTGAAATTCATAACTTCACAACTTCAAGATCTTAACTTTAAGATAAATCAGAAAGTTTTTAGCTTAAAGTTTAAAACTTGAAATTCATAACTTCACAACTTCAAGATCTTAACTTTAAGATAAATCAGAAAGTTTTTAGCTTAAAGTTTAAAACTTGCAATTCATAACTTCACAACTTCAAGATCTTAACTTTAAGATAAATCAGAAAGTTTTTAGCTTAAAGTTTAAAACTTGAAATTCATAACTTCACAACTTCAAGATCTTAACTTTAAGATAAATCAGAAAGTTTTTAGCTTAAAGTTTAAAACTTGCAATTCATAACTTCACAACTTCAAGATCTTAACTTTAAGATAAATCAGAACTTAGTATCTTAAAGTTTAAAACTTGCAATTCATAACTTCACAACTTCAAGATCTTAACTTTAAGATAAATCAGAAAGTTTTTAGCTTAAAGTTTAAAACTTGAAATTCATAACTTCACAACTTCAAGATCTTAACTTTAAGATAAATCAGAACTTAGTATCTTAAAGTTTAAAACTTGAAATTCATAACTTCACAACTTCAAGATCTTAACTTTAAGATAAATCAGAAAGTTTTTAGCTTAAAGTTTAAAACTTGAAATTCATAACTTCACAACTTCAAGATCTTAACTTTAAGATAAATCTGAAAGTTTTTAGCTTAAAGTTTAAAACTTGCAATTCATAACTTCACAACTTCAAGATCTTAACTTTAAGATAAATCAGAAAGTTTTTAGCTTAAAGTTTAAAACTTGAAATTCATAACTTCACAACTTCAAGATCTTAACTTTAAGATAAATCAGAAAGTTTTTAGCTTAAAGTTTAAAACTTGAAATTCATAACTTCACAACTTCAAGATCTTAACTTTAAGATAAATCAGAAAGTTTTTAGCTTAAAGTTTAAAACTTGAAATTCATAACTTCACAACTTCAAGATCTTAACTTTAAGATAAATCAGAAAGTTTTTAGCTTAAAGTTTAAAACTTGAAATTCATAACTTCACAACTTCAAGATCTTAACTTTAAGATAAATCAGAACTTAGTATCTTAAAGTTTAAAACTTGAAATTCATAACTTCACAACTTCAAGATCTTAACTTTAAGATAAATCAGAACTTAGTATCTTAAAGTTTAAAACTTGCAATTCATAACTTCACAACTTCAAGATCTTAACTTTAAGATAAATCAGAACTTAGTATCTTAAAGTTTAAAACTTGAAATTCATAACTTCACAACTTCAAGATCTTAACTTTAAGATAAATCAGAACTTAGTATCTTAAAGTTTAAAACTTGAAATTCATAACTTCACAACTTCAAGATCTTAACTTTAAGATAAATCAGAAAGTTTTTAGCTTAAAGTTTAAAACTTGAAATTCATAACTTCACAACTTCAAGATCTTAACTTTAAGATAAATCAGAAAGTTTTTAGCTTAAAGTTTAAAACTTGAAATTCATAACTTCACAACTTCAAGATCTTAACTTTAAGATAAATCAGAAAGTTTTTAGCTTAAAGTTTAAAACTTGCAATTCATAACTTCACAACTTCAAGATCTTAACTTTAAGATAAATCAGAAAGTTTTTAGCTTAAAGTTTAAAACTTGCAATTCATAACTTCACAACTTCAAGATCTTAACTTTAAGATAAATCAGAAAGTTTTTAGCTTAAAGTTTAAAACTTGAAATTCATAACTTCACAACTTCAAGATCTTAACTTTAAGATAAATCAGAACTTAGTATCTTAAAGTTTAAAACTTGAAATTCATAACTTCACAACTTCAAGATCTTAACTTTAAGATAAATCAGAACTTAGTATCTTAAAGTTTAAAACTTGCAATTCATAACTTCACAACTTCAAGATCTTAACTTTAAGATAAATCAGAACTTAGTATCTTAAAGTTTAAAACTTGAAATTCATAACTTCACAACTTCAAGATCTTAACTTTAAGATAAATCAGAACTTAGTATCTTAAAGTTTAAAACTTGAAATTCATAACTTCACAACTTCAAGATCTTAACTTTAAGATAAATCAGAAAGTTTTTAGCTTAAAGTTTAAAACTTGAAATTCATAACTTCACAACTTCAAGATCTTAACTTTAAGATAAATCAGAACTTAGTATCTTAAAGTTTAAAACTTGCAATTCATAACTTCACAACTTAAAGATCTTAACTTTAAGATAAATCAGAAAGTTTTTAGCTTAAAGTTTAAAACTTGAAATTCATAACTTCACAACTTCAAGATCTTAACTTTAAGATAAATCAGAAAGTTTTTAGCTTAAAGTTTAAAACTTGCAATTCATAACTTCACAACTTCAAGATCTTAACTTTAAGATAAATCAGAAAGTTTTTAGCTTAAAGTTTAAAACTTGAAATTCATAACTTCACAACTTCAAGATCTTAACTTTAAGATAAATCAGAAAGTTTTTAGCTTAAAGTTTAAAACTTGAAATTCATAACTTCACAACTTCAAGATCTTAACTTTAAGATAAATCAGAACTTAGTATCTTAAAGTTTAAAACTTGCAATTCATAACTTCACAACTTCAAGATCTTAACTTTAAGATAAATCAGAAAGTTTTTAGCTTAAAGTTTAAAACTTGCAATTCATAACTTCACAACTTCAAGATCTTAACTTTAAGATAAATCAGAACTTAGTATCTTAAAGTTTAAAACTTGAAATTCATAACTTCACAACTTCAAGATCTTAACTTTAAGATAAATCAGAAAGTTTTTAGCTTAAAGTTTAAAACTTGCAATTCATAACTTCACAACTTCAAGATCTTAACTTTAAGATAAATCAGAAAGTTTTTAGCTTAAAGTTTAAAACTTGAAATTCATAACTTCACAACTTCAAGATCTTAACTTTAAGATAAATCAGAAAGTTTTTAGCTTAAAGTTTAAAACTTGAAATTCATAACTTCACAACTTCAAGATCTTAACTTTAAGATAAATCAGAACTTAGTATCTTAAAGTTTAAAACTTGCAATTCATAACTTCACAACTTCAAGATCTTAACTTTAAGATAAATCAGAAAGTTTTTAGCTTAAAGTTTAAAACTTGCAATTCATAACTTCACAACTTCAAGATCTTAACTTTAAGATAAATCAGAACTTAGTATCTTAAAGTTTAAAACTTGCAATTCATAACTTCACAACTTCAAGATCTTAACTTTAAGATAAATCAGAAAGTTTTTAGCTTAAAGTTTAAAACTTGCAATTCATAACTTCACAACTTCAAGATCTTAACTTTAAGATAAATCAGAACTTAGTATCTTAAAGTTTAAAACTTGAAATTCATAACTTCACAACTTCAAGATCTTAACTTTAAGATAAATCAGAAAGTTTTTAGCTTAAAGTTTAAAACTTGAAATTCATAACTTCACAACTTCAAGATCTTAACTTTAAGATAAATCAGAAAGTTTTTAGCTTAAAGTTTAAAACTTGTAATTCATAACTTCACAACTTCAAGATCTTAACTTTAAGATAAATCAGAAAGTTTTTAGCTTAAAGTTTAAAACTTGAAATTCATAACTTCACAACTTCAAGATCTTAACTTTAAGATAAATCAGAAAGTTTTTAGCTTAAAGTTTAAAACTTGCAATTCATAACTTCACAACTTCAAGATCTTAACTTTAAGATAAATCAGAACTTAGTATCTTAAAGTTTAAAACTTGAAATTCATAACTTCACAACTTCAAGATCTTAACTTTAAGATAAATCAGAAAGTTTTTAGCTTAAAGTTTAAAACTTGAAATTCATAACTTCACAACTTCAAGATCTTAACTTTAAGATAAATCAGAAAGTTTTTAGAGTAAAGTTTAAAACTTGAAATTCATAACTTCACAACTTCAAGATCTTAACTTTAAGATAAATCAGAAAGTTTTTAGCTTAAAGTTTAAAACTTGCAATTCATAACTTCACAACTTCAAGATCTTAACTTTAAGATAAATCAGAAAGTTTTTAGCTTAAAGTTTAAAACTTGAAATTCATAACTTCACAACTTCAAGATCTTAACTTTAAGATAAATCAGAAAGTTTTTAGCTTAAAGTTTAAAACTTGCAATTCATAACTTCACAACTTCAAGATCTTAACTTTAAGATAAATCAGAAAGTTTTTAGCTTAAAGTTTAAAACTTGCAATTCATAACTTCACAACTTCAAGATCTTAACTTTAAGATAAATCAGAAAGTTTTTAGCTTAAAGTTTAAAACTTGAAATTCATAACTTCACAACTTCAAGATCTTAACTTTAAGATAAACCAGAAAGTTTTTAGCTTAAAGTTTAAAACTTGCAATTCATAACTTCACAACTTCAAGATCTTAACTTTAAGATAAATCAGAACTTAGTATCTTAAAGTTTAAAACTTGCAATTCATAACTTCACAACTTCAAGATCTTAACTTTAAGATAAATCAGAAAGTTTTTAGCTTAAAGTTTAAAACTTGAAATTCATAACTTCACAACTTCAAGATCTTAACTTTAAGATAAATCAGAACTTAGTATCTTAAAGTTTAAAACTTGAAATTCATAACTTCACAACTTCAAGATCTTAACTTTAAGATAAATCAGAAAGTTTTTAGCTTAAAGTTTAAAACTTGCAATTCATAACTTCACAACTTCAAGATCTTAACTTTAAGATAAATCAGAACTTAGTATCTTAAAGTTTAAAACTTGAAATTCATAACTTCACAACTTCAAGATCTTAACTTTAAGATAAATCAGAAAGTTTTTAGCTTAAAGTTTAAAACTTGAAATTCATAACTTCACAACTTCAAGATCTTAACTTTAAGATAAATCAGAAAGTTTTTAGCTTAAAGTTTAAAACTTGAAATTCATAACTTCACAACTTCAAGATCTTAACTTTAAGATAAATCAGAAAGTTTTTAGCTTAAAGTTTAAAACTTGCAATTCATAACTTCACAACTTCAAGATCTTAACTTTAAGATAAATCAGAAAGTTTTTAGCTTAAAGTTTAAAACTTGAAATTCATAACTTCACAACTTCAAGATCTTAACTTTAAGATAAATCAGAAAGTTTTTAGCTTAAAGTTAAAAACTTGCAATTCATAACTTCACAACTTCAAGATCTTAACTTTAAGATAAATCAGAACTTAGTATCTTAAAGTTTAAAACTTGAAATTCATAACTTCACAACTTCAAGATCTTAACTTTAAGATAAATCAGAAAGTTTTTAGCTTAAAGTTTAAAACTTGCAATTCATAACTTCACAACTTCAAGATCTTAACTTTAAGATAAATCAGAACTTAGTATCTTAAAGTTTAAAACTTGAAATTCATAACTTCACAACTTCAAGATCTTAACTTTAAGATAAATCAGAAAGTTTTTAGCTTAAAGTTTAAAACTTGCAATTCATAACTTCACAACTTCAAGATCTTAACTTTAAGATAAATCAGAACTTAGTATCTTAAAGTTTAAAACTTGAAATTCATAACTTCACAACTTCAAGATCTTAACTTTAAGATAAATCAGAAAGTTTTTAGCTTAAAGTTTAAAACTTGCAATTCATAACTTCACAACTTCAAGATCTTAACTTTAAGATAAATCAGAAAGTTTTTAGCTTAAAGTTTAAAACTTGCAATTCATAACTTCACAACTTCAAGATCTTAACTTTAAGATAAATCAGAAAGTTTTTAGCTTAAAGTTTAAAACTTGCAATTCATAACTTCACAACTTCAAGATCTTAACTTTAAGATAAATCAGAACTTAGTATCTTAAAGTTTAAAACTTGAAATTCATAACTTCACAACTTCAAGATCTTAACTTTAAGATAAATCAGAAAGTTTTTAGCTTAAAGTTTAAAACTTGCAATTCATAACTTCACAACTTCAAGATCTTAACTTTAAGATAAATCAGAAAGTTTTTAGCTTAAAGTTTAAAACTTGCAATTCATAACTTCACAACTTCAAGATCTTAACTTTAAGATAAATCAGAACTTAGTATCTTAAAGTTTAAAACTTGAAATTCATAACTTCACAACTTCAAGATCTTAACTTTAAGATAAATCAGAAAGTTTTTAGCTTAAAGTTTAAAACTTGAAATTCATAACTTCACAACTTCAAGATCTTAACTTTAAGATAAATCAGAACTTAGTATCTTAAAGTTTAAAACTTGAAATTCATAACTTCACAACTTCAAGATCTTAACTTTAAGATAAATCAGAAAGTTTTTAGCTTAAAGTTTAAAACTTGAAATTCATAACTTCACAACTTCAAGATCTTAACTTTAAGATAAATCAGAACTTAGTATCTTAAAGTTTAAAACTTGAAATTCATAACTTCACAACTTCAAGATCTTAACTTTAAGATAAATCAGAAAGTTTTTAGCTTAAAGTTTAAAACTTGAAATTCATAACTTCACAACTTCAAGATCTTAACTTTAAGATAAATCAGAACTTAGTATCTTAAAGTTTAAAACTTGAAATTCATAACTTCACAACTTCAAGATCTTAACTTTAAGATAAATCAGAAAGTTTTTAGCTTAAAGTTTAAAACTTGAAATTCATAACTTCACAACTTCAAGATCTTAACTTTAAGATAAATCAGAAAGTTTTTAGCTTAAAGTTTAAAACTTGCAATTCATAACTTCACAACTTCAAGATCTTAACTTTAAGATAAATCAGAAAGTTTTTAGCTTAAAGTTTAAAACTTGCAATTCATAACTTCACAACTTCAAGATCTTAACTTTAAGATAAATCAGAAAGTTTTTAGCTTAAAGTTTAAAACTTGAAATTCATAACTTCACAACTTCAAGATCTTAACTTTAAGATAAATCAGAAAGTTTTTAGCTTAAAGTTTAAAACTTGCAATTCATAACTTCACAACTTCAAGATCTTAACTTTAAGATAAATCAGAACTTAGTATCTTAAAGTTTAAAACTTGCAATTCATAACTTCACAACTTCAAGATCTTAACTTTAAGATAAATCAGAAAGTTTTTAGCTTAAAGTTTAAAACTTGCAACTCATAACTTCACAACTTCAAGATCTTAACTTTAAGATAAATCAGAACTTAGTATCTTAAAGTTTAAAACTTGAAATTCATAACTTCACAACTTCAAGATCTTAACTTTAAGATAAATCAGAAAGTTTTTAGCTTAAAGTTTAAAACTTGAAATTCATAACTTCACAACTTCAAGATCTTAACTTTAAGATAAATCAGAAAGTTTTTAGCTTAAAGTTTAAAACTTGCAATTCATAACTTCACAACTTCAAGATCTTAACTTTAAGATAAATCAGAAAGTTTTTAGCTTAAAGTTTAAAACTTGAAATTCAT
Organism: Podabrus alpinus; assembly: GCA_932274525.1. NCBI lineage: Eukaryota > Metazoa > Arthropoda > Insecta > Coleoptera > Cantharidae > Podabrus > Podabrus alpinus. Next base: position 172,815 of record CAKNZV010000122.1, read on the forward strand.
AACTTCACAACTTCAAGATCTTAACTTTAAGATAAATCAGAAAGTTTTTAGCTTAAAGTTTAAAACTTGAAATTCATAACTTCACAACTTCAAGATCTTAACTTTAAGATAAATCAGAACTTAGTATCTTAAAGTTTAAAACTTGAAATTCATAACTTCACAACTTCAAGATCTTAACTTTAAGATAAATCAGAAAGTTTTTAGCTTAAAGTTTAAAACTTGCAATTCATAACTTCACAACTTCAAGATCTTAACTTTAAGATAAATCAGAAAGTTTTTAGCTTAAAGTTTAAAACTTGCAATTCATAACTTCACAACTTCAAGATCTTAACTTTAAGATAAATCAGAAAGTTTTTAGCTTAAAGTTTAAAACTTGAAATTCATAACTTCACAACTTCAAGATCTTAACTTTAAGATAAATCAGAACTTAGTATCTTAAAGTTTAAAACTTGAAATTCATAACTTCACAACTTCAAGATCTTAACTTTAAGATAAATCAGAAAGTTTTTAGCTTAAAGTTTAAAACTTGAAATTCATAACTTCACAACTTCAAGATCTTAACTTTAAGATAAATCAGAAAGTTTTTAGCTTAAAGTTTAAAACTTGAAATTCATAACTTCACAACTTCAAGATCTTAACTTTAAGATAAATCAGAAAGTTTTTAGCTTAAAGTTTAAAACTTGCAATTCATAACTTCACAACTTCAAGATCTTAACTTTAAGATAAATCAGAAAGTTTTTAGCTTAAAGTTTAAAACTTGAAATTCATAACTTCACAACTTCAAGATCTTAACTTTAAGATAAATCAGAAAGTTTTTAGCTTAAAGTTTAAAACTTGCAATTCATAACTTCACAACTTCAAGATCTTAACTTTAAGATAAATCAGAACTTAGTATCTTAAAGTTTAAAACTTGCAATTCATAACTTCACAACTTCAAGATCTTAACTTTAAGATAAATCAGAACTTAGTATCTTAAAGTTTAAAACTTGAAATTCATAACTTCACAACTTCAAGATCTTAACTTTAAGATAAATCAGAACTTAGTATCTTAAAGTTTAAAACTTGAAATTCATAACTTCACAACTTCAAGATCTTAACTTTAAGATAAATCAGAAAGTTTTTAGCTTAAAGTTTAAAACTTGCAATTCATAACTTCACAACTTCAAGATCTTAACTTTAAGATAAATCAGAACTTAGTATCTTAAAGTTTAAAACTTGCAATTCATAACTTCACAACTTCAAGATCTTAACTTTAAGATAAATCAGAACTTAGTATCTTAAAGTTTAAAACTTGAAATTCATAACTTCACAACTTCAAGATCTTAACTTTAAGATAAATCAGAAAGTTTTTAGCTTAAAGTTTAAAACTTGCAATTCATAACTTCACAACTTCAAGATCTTAACTTTAAGATAAATCAGAACTTAGTATCTTAAAGTTTAAAACTTGAAATTCATAACTTCACAACTTCAAGATCTTAACTTTAAGATAAATCAGAAAGTTTTTAGCTTAAAGTTTAAAACTTGAAATTCATAACTTCACAACTTCAAGATCTTAACTTTAAGATAAATCAGAAAGTTTTTAGCTTAAAGTTTAAAACTTGCAATTCATAACTTCACAACTTCAAGATCTTAACTTTAAGATAAATCAGAAAGTTTTTAGCTTAAAGTTTAAAACTTGAAATTCATAACTTCACAACTTCGAGATCTTAACTTTAAGATAAATCAGAAAGTTTTTAGCTTAAAGTTTAAAACTTGAAATTCATAACTTCACAACTTCAAGATCTTAACTTTAAGATAAATCAGAAAGTTTTTAGCTTAAAGTTTAAAACTTGAAATTCATAACTTCACAACTTCAAGATCTTAACTTTAAGATAAATCAGAAAGTTTTTAGCTTAAAGTTTAAAACTTGAAATTCATAACTTCACAACTTCAAGATCTTAACTTTAAGATAAATCAGAAAGTTTTTAGCTTAAAGTTTAAAACTTGCAATTCATAACTTCACAACTTCAAGATCTTAACTTTAAGATAAATCAGAAAGTTTTTAGCTTAAAGTTTAAAACTTGAAATTCATAACTTCACAACTTCAAGATCTTAACTTTAAGATAAATCAGAAAGTTTTTAGCTTAAAGTTTAAAACTTGCAATTCATAACTTCACAACTTCAAGATCTTAACTTTAAGATAAATCAGAAAGTTTTTAGCTTAAAGTTTAAAACTTGAAATTCATAACTTCACAACTTCAAGATCTTAACTTTAAGATAAATCAGAAAGTTTTTAGCTTAAAGTTTAAAACTTGCAATTCATAACTTCACAACTTCAAGATCTTAACTTTAAGATAAATCAGAACTTAGTATCTTAAAGTTTAAAACTTGAAATTCATAACTTCACAACTTCAAGATCTTAACTTTAAGATAAATCAGAACTTAGTATCTTAAAGTTTAAAACTTGAAATTCATAACTTCACAACTTCACTATCTTAACTTTAAGATAAATCAGAACTTAGTATCTTAAAGTTTAAAACTTGAAATTCATAACTTCACAACTTCAAGATCTTAACTTTAAGATAAATCAGAAAGTTTTTAGCTTAAAGTTTAAAACTTGCAATTCATAACTTCACAACTTCAAGATCTTAACTTTAAGATAAATCAGAACTTAGTATCTTAAAGTTTAAAACTTGCAATTCATAACTTCACAACTTCAAGATCTTAACTTTAAGATAAATCAGAAAGTTTTTAGCTTAAAGTTTAAAACTTGAAATTCATAACTTCACAACTTCAAGATCTTAACTTTAAGATAAATCAGAAAGTTTTTAGCTTAAAGTTTAAAACTTGTAATTCATAACTTCACAACTTCAAGATCTTAACTTTAAGATAAATCAGAAAGTTTTTAGCTTAAAGTTTAAAACTTGCAATTCATAACTTCACAACTTCAAGATCTTAACTTTAAGATAAATCAGAACTTAGTATCTTAAAGTTTAAAACTTGAAATTCATAACTTCACAACTTCAAGATCTTAACTTTAAGATAAATCTGAAAGTTTTTAGCTTAAAGTTTAAAACTTGAAATTCATAACTTCACAACTTCAAGATCTTAACTTTAAGATAAATCAGAACTTAGTATCTTAAAGTTTAAAACTTGAAATTCATAACTTCACAACTTCAAGATCTTAACTTTAAGATAAATCAGAACTTAGTATCTTAAAGTTTAAAACTTGAAATTCATAACTTCACAACTTCAAGATCTTAACTTTAAGATAAATCAGAAAGTTTTTAGCTTAAAGTTTAAAACTTGCAATTCATAACTTCACAACTTCAAGATCTTAACTTTAAGATAAATCAGAACTTAGTATCTTAAAGTTTAAAACTTGAAATTCATAACTTCACAACTTCAAGATCTTAACTTTAAGATAAATCAGAAAGTTTTTAGCTTAAAGTTTAAAACTTGAAATTCATAACTTCACAACTTCAAGATCTTAACTTTAAGATAAATCAGAAAGTTTTTAGCTTAAAGTTTAAAACTTGCAATTCATAACTTCACAACTTCAAGATCTTAACTTTAAGATAAATCAGAAAGTTTTTAGCTTAAAGTTTAAAACTTGAAATTCATAACTTCACAACTTCGAGATCTTAACTTTAAGATAAATCAGAAAGTTTTTAGCTTAAAGTTTAAAACTTGAAATTCATAACTTCACAACTTCAAGATCTTAACTTTAAGATAAATCAGAAAGTTTTTAGCTTAAAGTTTAAAACTTGAAATTCATAACTTCACAACTTCAAGATCTTAACTTTAAGATAAATCAGAAAGTTTTTAGCTTAAAGTTTAAAACTTGAAATTCATAACTTCACAACTTCAAGATCTTAACTTTAAGATAAATCAGAAAGTTTTTAGCTTAAAGTTTAAAACTTGCAATTCATAACTTCACAACTTCAAGATCTTAACTTTAAGATAAATCAGAAAGTTTTTAGCTTAAAGTTTAAAACTTGAAATTCATAACTTCACAACTTCAAGATCTTAACTTTAAGATAAATCAGAAAGTTTTTAGCTTAAAGTTTAAAACTTGCAATTCATAACTTCACAACTTCAAGATCTTAACTTTAAGATAAATCAGAAAGTTTTTAGCTTAAAGTTTAAAACTTGAAATTCATAACTTCACAACTTCAAGATCTTAACTTTAAGATAAATCAGAAAGTTTTTAGCTTAAAGTTTAAAACTTGCAATTCATAACTTCACAACTTCAAGATCTTAACTTTAAGATAAATCAGAACTTAGTATCTTAAAGTTTAAAACTTGAAATTCATAACTTCACAACTTCAAGATCTTAACTTTAAGATAAATCAGAACTTAGTATCTTAAAGTTTAAAACTTGAAATTCATAACTTCACAACTTCACGATCTTAACTTTAAGATAAATCAGAACTTAGTATCTTAAAGTTTAAAACTTGAAATTCATAACTTCACAACTTCAAGATCTTAACTTTAAGATAAATCAGAAAGTTTTTAGCTTAAAGTTTAAAACTTGCAATTCATAACTTCACAACTTCAAGATCTTAACTTTAAGATAAATCAGAACTTAGTATCTTAAAGTTTAAAACTTGCAATTCATAACTTCACAACTTCAAGATCTTAACTTTAAGATAAATCAGAAAGTTTTTAGCTTAAAGTTTAAAACTTGAAATTCATAACTTCACAACTTCAAGATCTTAACTTTAAGATAAATCAGAAAGTTTTTAGCTTAAAGTTTAAAACTTGTAATTCATAACTTCACAACTTCAAGATCTTAACTTTAAGATAAATCAGAAAGTTTTTAGCTTAAAGTTTAAAACTTGCAATTCATAACTTCACAACTTCAAGATCTTAACTTTAAGATAAATCAGAACTTAGTATCTTAAAGTTTAAAACTTGAAATTCATAACTTCACAACTTCAAGATCTTAACTTTAAGATAAATCTGAAAGTTTTTAGCTTAAAGTTTAAAACTTGAAATTCATAACTTCACAACTTCAAGATCTTAACTTTAAGATAAATCAGAACTTAGTATCTTAAAGTTTAAAACTTGAAATTCATAACTTCACAACTTCAAGATCTTAACTTTAAGATAAATCAGAAAGTTTTTAGCTTAAAGTTTAAAACTTGCAATTCATAACTTCACAACTTCAAGATCTTAACTTTAAGATAAATCAGAAAGTTTTTAGCTTAAAGTTTAAAACTTGAAATTCATAACTTCACAACTTCAAGATCTTAACTTTAAGATAAATCAGAAAGTTTTTAGCTTAAAGTTTAAAACTTGCAATTCATAACTTCACAACTTCAAGATCTTAACTTTAAGATAAATCAGAAAGTTTTTAGCTTAAAGTTTAAAACTTGCAATTCATAACTTCACAACTTCAAGATCTTAACTTTAAGATAAATCAGAAAGTTGTTAGCTTAAAGTTTAAAACTTGAAATTCATAACTTCACAACTTCAAGATCTTAACTTTAAGATAAATCAGAAAGTTTTTAGCTTAAAGTTTAAAACTTGCAATTCATAACTTCACAACTTCAAGATCTTAACTTTAAGATAAATCAGAACTTAGTATCTTAAAGTTTAAAACTTGCAATTCATAACTTCACAACTTCAAGATCTTAACTTTAAGATAAATCAGAAAGTTTTTAGCTTAAAGTTTAAAACTTGAAATTCATAACTTCACAACTTCAAGATCTTAACTTTAAGATAAATCAGAACTTAGTATCTTAAAGTTTAAAACTTGAAATTCATAACTTCACAACTTCAAGATCTTAACTTTAAGATAAATCAGAAAGTTTTTAGCTTAAAGTTTAAAACTTGCAATTCATAACTTCACAACTTCAAGATCTTAACTTTAAGATAAATCAGAACTTAGTATCTTAAAGTTTAAAACTTGAAATTCATAACTTCACAACTTCAAGATCTTAACTTTAAGATAAATCAGAAAGTTTTTAGCTTAAAGTTTAAAACTTGAAATTCATAACTTCACAACTTCAAGATCTTAACTTTAAGATAAATCAGAAAGTTTTTAGCTTAAAGTTTAAAACTTGAAATTCATAACTTCACAACTTCAAGATCTTAACTTTAAGATAAATCAGAAAGTTTTTAGCTTAAAGTTTAAAACTTGCAATTCATAACTTCACAACTTCAAGATCTTAACTTTAAGATAAATCAGAAAGTTTTTAGCTTAAAGTTTAAAACTTGAAATTCATAACTTCACAACTTCAAGATCTTAACTTTAAGATAAATCAGAAAGTTTTTAGCTTAAAGTTAAAAACTTGCAATTCATAACTTCACAACTTCAAGATCTTAACTTTAAGATAAATCAGAACTTAGTATCTTAAAGTTTAAAACTTGAAATTCATAACTTCACAACTTCAAGATCTTAACTTTAAGATAAATCAGAAAGTTTTTAGCTTAAAGTTTAAAACTTGCAATTCATAACTTCACAACTTCAAGATCTTAACTTTAAGATAAATCAGAACTTAGTATCTTAAAGTTTAAAACTTGAAATTCATAACTTCACAACTTCAAGATCTTAACTTTAAGATAAATCAGAAAGTTTTTAGCTTAAAGTTTAAAACTTGCAATTCATAACTTCACAACTTCAAGATCTTAACTTTAAGATAAATCAGAACTTAGTATCTTAAAGTTTAAAACTTGAAATTCATAACTTCACAACTTCAAGATCTTAACTTTAAGATAAATCAGAAAGTTTTTAGCTTAAAGTTTAAAACTTGCAATTCATAACTTCACAACTTCAAGATCTTAACTTTAAGATAAATCAGAAAGTTTTTAGCTTAAAGTTTAAAACTTGCAATTCATAACTTCACAACTTCAAGATCTTAACTTTAAGATAAATCAGAAAGTTTTTAGCTTAAAGTTTAAAACTTGCAATTCATAACTTCACAACTTCAAGATCTTAACTTTAAGATAAATCAGAACTTAGTATCTTAAAGTTTAAAACTTGAAATTCATAACTTCACAACTTCAAGATCTTAACTTTAAGATAAATCAGAAAGTTTTTAGCTTAAAGTTTAAAACTTGCAATTCATAACTTCACAACTTCAAGATCTTAACTTTAAGATAAATCAGAAAGTTTTTAGCTTAAAGTTTAAAACTTGCAATTCATAACTTCACAACTTCAAGATCTTAACTTTAAGATAAATCAGAACTTAGTATCTTAAAGTTTAAAACTTGAAATTCATAACTTCACAACTTCAAGATCTTAACTTTAAGATAAATCAGAAAGTTTTTAGCTTAAAGTTTAAAACTTGAAATTCATAACTTCACAACTTCAAGATCTTAACTTTAAGATAAATCAGAAAGTTTTTAGCTTAAAGTTTAAAACTTGAAATTCATAACTTCACAACTTCAAGATCTTAACTTTAAGATAAATCAGAACTTAGTATCTTAAAGTTTAAAACTTGAAATTCATAACTTCACAACTTCAAGATCTTAACTTTAAGATAAATCAGAAAGTTTTTAGCTTAAAGTTTAAAACTTGAAATTCATAACTTCACAACTTCAAGATCTTAACTTTAAGATAAATCAGAACTTAGTATCTTAAAGTTTAAAACTTGAAATTCATAACTTCACAACTTCAAGATCTTAACTTTAAGATAAATCAGAAAGTTTTTAGCTTAAAGTTTAAAACTTGAAATTCATAACTTCACAACTTCAAGATCTTAACTTTAAGATAAATCAGAACTTAGTATCTTAAAGTTTAAAACTTGAAATTCATAACTTCACAACTTCAAGATCTTAACTTTAAGATAAATCAGAAAGTTTTTAGCTTAAAGTTTAAAACTTGAAATTCATAACTTCACAACTTCAAGATCTTAACTTTAAGATAAATCAGAAAGTTTTTAGCTTAAAGTTTAAAACTTGCAATTCATAACTTCACAACTTCAAGATCTTAACTTTAAGATAAATCAGAAAGTTTTTAGCTTAAAGTTTAAAACTTGCAATTCATAACTTCACAACTTCAAGATCTTAACTTTAAGATAAATCAGAAAGTTTTTAGCTTAAAGTTTAAAACTTGAAATTCATAACTTCACAACTTCAAGATCTTAACTTTAAGATAAATCAGAAAGTTTTTAGCTTAAAGTTTAAAACTTGCAATTCATAACTTCACAACTTCAAGATCTTAACTTTAAGATAAATCAGAACTTAGTATCTTAAAGTTTAAAACTTGCAATTCATAACTTCACAACTTCAAGATCTTAACTTTAAGATAAATCAGAAAGTTTTTAGCTTAAAGTTTAAAACTTGCAATTCATAACTTCACAACTTCAAGATCTTAACTTTAAGATAAATCAGAACTTAGTATCTTAAAGTTTAAAACTTGAAATTCATAACTTCACAACTTCAAGATCTTAACTTTAAGATAAATCAGAAAGTTTTTAGCTTAAAGTTTAAAACTTGAAATTCATAACTTCACAACTTCAAGATCTTAACTTTAAGATAAATCAGAAAGTTTTTAGCTTAAAGTTTAAAACTTGCAATTCATAACTTCACAACTTCAAGATCTTAACTTTAAGATAAATCAGAAAGTTTTTAGCTTAAAGTTTAAAACTTGAAATTCATAACTTCACAACTTCAAGATCTTAACTTTAAGATAAATCAGAAAGTTTTTAGCTTAAAGTTTAAAACTTGAAATTCATAACTTCACAACTTCAAGATCTTAACTTTAAGATAAATCAGAACTTAGTATCTTAAAGTTTAAAACTTGAAATTCATAACTTCACAACTTCAAGATCTTAACTTTAAGATAAATCAGAAAGTTTTTAGCTTAAAGTTTAAAACTTGCAATTCATAACTTCACAACTTCAAGATCTTAACTTTAAGATAAATCAGAAAGTTTTTAGCTTAAAGTTTAAAACTTGCAATTCATAACTTCACAACTTCAAGATCTTAACTTTAAGATAAATCAGAAAGTTTTTAGCTTAAAGTTTAAAACTTGAAATTCATAACTTCACAACTTCAAGATCTTAACTTTAAGATAAATCAGAACTTAGTATCTTAAAGTTTAAAACTTGAAATTCATAACTTCACAACTTCAAGATCTTAACTTTAAGATAAATCAGAAAGTTTTTAGCTTAAAGTTTAAAACTTGAAATTCATAACTTCACAACTTCAAGATCTTAACTTTAAGATAAATCAGAAAGTTTTTAGCTTAAAGTTTAAAACTTGAAATTCATAACTTCACAACTTCAAGATCTTAACTTTAAGATAAATCAGAAAGTTTTTAGCTTAAAGTTTAAAACTTGCAATTCATAACTTCACAACTTCAAGATCTTAACTTTAAGATAAATCAGAAAGTTTTTAGCTTAAAGTTTAAAACTTGAAATTCATAACTTCACAACTTCAAGATCTTAACTTTAAGATAAATCAGAAAGTTTTTAGCTTAAAGTTTAAAACTTGCAATTCATAACTTCACAACTTCAAGATCTTAACTTTAAGATAAATCAGAACTTAGTATCTTAAAGTTTAAAACTTGCAATTCATAACTTCACAACTTCAAGATCTTAACTTTAAGATAAATCAGAACTTAGTATCTTAAAGTTTAAAACTTGAAATTCATAACTTCACAACTTCAAGATCTTAACTTTAAGATAAATCAGAACTTAGTATCTTAAAGTTTAAAACTTGAAATTCATAACTTCACAACTTCAAGATCTTAACTTTAAGATAAATCAGAAAGTTTTTAGCTTAAAGTTTAAAACTTGCAATTCATAACTTCACAACTTCAAGATCTTAACTTTAAGATAAATCAGAACTTAGTATCTTAAAGTTTAAAACTTGCAATTCATAACTTCACAACTTCAAGATCTTAACTTTAAGATAAATCAGAACTTAGTATCTTAAAGTTTAAAACTTGAAATTCATAACTTCACAACTTCAAGATCTTAACTTTAAGATAAATCAGAAAGTTTTTAGCTTAAAGTTTAAAACTTGCAATTCATAACTTCACAACTTCAAGATCTTAACTTTAAGATAAATCAGAACTTAGTATCTTAAAGTTTAAAACTTGAAATTCATAACTTCACAACTTCAAGATCTTAACTTTAAGATAAATCAGAAAGTTTTTAGCTTAAAGTTTAAAACTTGAAATTCATAACTTCACAACTTCAAGATCTTAACTTTAAGATAAATCAGAAAGTTTTTAGCTTAAAGTTTAAAACTTGCAATTCATAACTTCACAACTTCAAGATCTTAACTTTAAGATAAATCAGAAAGTTTTTAGCTTAAAGTTTAAAACTTGAAATTCATAACTTCACAACTTCGAGATCTTAACTTTAAGATAAATCAGAAAGTTTTTAGCTTAAAGTTTAAAACTTGAAATTCATAACTTCACAACTTCAAGATCTTAACTTTAAGATAAATCAGAAAGTTTTTAGCTTAAAGTTTAAAACTTGAAATTCATAACTTCACAACTTCAAGATCTTAACTTTAAGATAAATCAGAAAGTTTTTAGCTTAAAGTTTAAAACTTTAAATTCATAACTTCACAACTTCAAGATCTTAACTTTAAGATAAATCAGAAAGTTTTTAGCTTAAAGTTTAAAACTTGCAATTCATAACTTCACAACTTCAAGATCTTAACTTTAAGATAAATCAGAAAGTTTTTAGCTTAAAGTTTAAAACTTGAAATTCATAACTTCACAACTTCAAGATCTTAACTTTAAGATAAATCAGAAAGTTTTTAGCTTAAAGTTTAAAACTTGAAATTCATAACTTCACAACTTCAAGATCTTAACTTTAAGATAAATCAGAAAGTTTTTAGCTTAAAGTTTAAAACTTGAAATTCATAACTTCACAACTTCAAGATCTTAACTTTAAGATAAATCAGAAAGTTTTTAGCTTAAAGTTTAAAACTTGCAATTCATAACTTCACAACTTCAAGATCTTAACTTTAAGATAAATCAGAACTTAGTATCTTAAAGTTTAAAACTTGAAATTCATAACTTCACAACTTCAAGATCTTAACTTTAAGATAAATCAGAACTTAGTATCTTAAAGTTTAAAACTTGAAATTCATAACTTCTCAACTTCACGATCTTAACTTTAAGATAAATCAGAACTTAGTATCTTAAAGTTTAAAACTTGAAATTCATAACTTCACAACTTCAAGATCTTAACTTTAAGATAAATCAGAAAGTTTTTAGCTTAAAGTTTAAAACTTGCAATTCATAACTTCACAACTTCAAGATCTTAACTTTAAGATAAATCAGAACTTAGTATCTTAAAGTTTAAAACTTGCAATTCATAACTTCACAACTTCAAGATCTTAACTTTAAGATAAATCAGAACTTAGTATCTTAAAGTTTAAAACTTGAAATTCATAACTTCACAACTTCAAGATCTTAACTTTAAGATAAATCAGAAAGTTTTTAGCTTAAAGTTTAAAACTTGCAATTCATAACTTCACAACTTCAAGATCTTAACTTTAAGATAAATCAGAACTTAGTATCTTAAAGTTTAAAACTTGAAATTCATAACTTCACAACTTCAAGATCTTAACTTTAAGATAAATCAGAAAGTTTTTAGCTTAAAGTTTAAAACTTGAAATTCATAACTTCACAACTTCAAGATCTTAACTTTAAGATAAATCAGAAAGTTTTTAGCTTAAAGTTTAAAACTTGAAATTCATAACTTCACAACTTCAAGATCTTAACTTTAAGATAAATCAGAAAGTTTTTAGCTTAAAGTTTAAAACTTGAAATTCATAACTTCACAACTTCAAGATCTTAACTTTAAGATAAATCAGAAAGTTTTTAGCTTAAAGTTTAAAACTTGAAATTCATAACTTCACAACTTCAAGATCTTAACTTTAAGATAAATCAGAAAGTTTTGAGCTTAAAGTTTAAAACTTGAAATTCATAACTTCACAACTTCAAGATCTTAACTTTAAGATAAATCAGAAAGTTTTTAGCTTAAAGTTTAAAACTTGCAATTCATAACTTCACAACTTCAAGATCTTAACTTTAAGATAAATCAGAAAGTTTTTAGCTTAAAGTTTAAAACTTGAAATTCATAACTTCACAACTTCAAGATCTTAACTTTAAGATAAATCAGAAAGTTTTTAGCTTAAAGTTTAAAACTTGAAATTCATAACTTCACAACTTCAAGATCTTAACTTTAAGATAAATCAGAAAGTTTTTAGCTTAAAGTTTAAAACTTGAAATTCATAACTTCACAACTTCAAGATCTTAACTTTAAGATAAATCAGAAAGTTTTTAGCTTAAAGTTTAAAACTTGAAATTCATAACTTCACAACTTCAAGATCTTAACTTTAAGATAAATCAGAAAGTTTTTAGCTTAAAGTTTAAAACTTGAAATTCATAACTTCACAACTTCAAGATCTTAACTTTAAGATAAATCAGAACTTAGTATCTTAAAGTTTAAAACTTGCAATTCATAACTTCACAACTTCAAGATCTTAACTTTAAGATAAATCAGAACTTAGTATCTTAAAGTTTAAAACTTGAAATTCATAACTTCACAACTTCAAGATCTTAACTTTAAGATAAATCAGAAAGTTTTTAGCTTAAAGTTTAAAACTTGAAATTCATAACTTCACAACTTCAAGATCTTAACTTTAAGATAAATCAGAACTTAGTATCTTAAAGTTTAAAACTTGAAATTCATAACTTCACAACTTCAAGATCTTAACTTTAAGATAAATCAGAAAGTTTTTAGCTTAAAGTTTAAAACTTGAAATTCATAACTTCACAACTTCAAGATCTTAACTTTAAGATAAATCAGAAAGTTTTTAGCTTAAAGTTTAAAACTTGAAATTCATAACTTCACAACTTCAAGATCTTAACTTTAAGATAAATCAGAAAGTTTTTAGCTTAAAGTTTAAAACTTGCAATTCATAACTTCACAACTTCAAGATCTTAACTTTAAGATAAATCAGAAAGTTTTTAGCTTAAAGTTTAAAACTTGAAATTCATAACTTCACAACTTCAAGATCTTAACTTTAAGATAAATCAGAAAGTTTTTAGCTTAAAGTTTAAAACTTGCAATTCATAACTTCACAACTTCAAGATCTTAACTTTAAGATAAATCAGAACTTAGTATCTTAAAGTTTAAAACTTGCAATTCATAACTTCACAACTTCAAGATCTTAACTTTAAGATAAATCAGAAAGTTTTTAGCTTAAAGTTTAAAACTTGAAATTCATAACTTCACAACTTCAAGATCTTAACTTTAAGATAAATCAGAACTTAGTATCTTAAAGTTTAAAACTTGAAATTCATAACTTCACAACTTCAAGATCTTAACTTTAAGATAAATCAGAAAGTTTTTAGCTTAAAGTTTAAAACTTGAAATTCATAACTTCACAACTTCAAGATCTTAACTTTAAGATAAATCAGAAAGTTTTTAGCTTAAAGTTTAAAACTTGCAATTCATAACTTCACAACTTCAAGATCTTAACTTTAAGATAAATCAGAAAGTTTTTAGCTTAAAGTTTAAAACTTGAAATTCATAACTTCACAACTTCAAGATCTTAACTTTAAGATAAATCAGAAAGTTTTTAGCTTAAAGTTTAAAACTTGAAATTCATAACTTCACAACTTCAAGATCTTAACTTTAAGATAAATCAGAAAGTTTTTAGCTTAAAGTTTAAAACTTGAAATTCATAACTTCACAACTTCAAGATCTTAACTTTAAGATAAATCAGAACTTAGTATCTTAAAGTTTAAAACTTGAAATTCATAACTTCACAACTTCAAGATCTTAACTTTAAGATAAATCAGAAAGTTTTTAGCTTAAAGTTTAAAACTTGAAATTCATAACTTCACAACTTCAAGATCTTAACTTTAAGATAAATCAGAAAGTTTTTAGCTTAAAGTTTAAAACTTGCAATTCATAACTTCACAACTTCAAGATCTTAACTTTAAGATAAATCAGAAAGTTTTTAGCTTAAAGTTTAAAACTTGAAATTCATAACTTCACAACTTCAAGATCTTAACTTTAAGATAAATCAGAAAGTTTTTAGCTTAAAGTTTAAAACTTGAAATTCATAACTTCACAACTTCAAGATCTTAACTTTAAGATAAATCAGAACTTAGTATCTTAAAGTTTAAAACTTGCAATTCATAACTTCACAACTTCAAGATCTTAACTTTAAGATAAATCAGAAAGTTTTTAGCTTAAAGTTTAAAACTTGAAATTCATAACTTCACAACTTCAAGATCTTAACTTTAAGATAAATCAGAACTTAGTATCTTAAAGTTTAAAACTTGAAATTCATAACTTCACAACTTCAAGATCTTAACTTTAAGATAAATCAGAAAGTTTTTAGCTTAAAGTTTAAAACTTGAAATTCATAACTTCACAACTTCAAGATCTTAACTTTAAGATAAATCAGAAAGTTTTTAGCTTAAAGTTTAAAACTTGCAATTCATAACTTCACAACTTCAAGATCTTAACTTTAAGATAAATCAGAAAGTTTTTAGCTTAAAGTTTAAAACTTGAAATTCATAACTTCACAACTTCAAGATCTTAACTTTAAGATAAATCAGAAAGTTTTTAGCTTAAAGTTTAAAACTTGAAATTCATAACTTCACAACTTCAAGATCTTAACTTTAAGATAAATCAGAACTTAGTATCTTAAAGTTTAAAACTTGCAATTCATAACTTCACAACTTCAAGATCTTAACTTTAAGATAAATCAGAACTTAGTATCTTAAAGTTTAAAACTTGAAATTCATAACTTCACAACTTCAAGATCTTAACTTTAAGATAAATCAGAAAGTTTTTAGCTTAAAGTTTAAAACTTGAAATTCATAACTTCACAACTTCAAGATCTTAACTTTAAGATAAATCAGAACTTAGTATCTTAAAGTTTAAAACTTTAAAATTCATAACTTCACAACTTCAAGATCTTAACTTTAAGATAAATCAGAAAGTTTTTAGCTTAAAGTTTAAAACTTGAAATTCATAACTTCACAACTTCAAGATCTTAACTTTAAGATAAATCAGAAAGTTTTTAGCTTAAAGTTTAAAACTTGCAATTCATAACTTCACAACTTCAAGATCTTAACTTTAAGATAAATCAGAAAGTTTTTAGCTTAAAGTTTAAAACTTGCAATTCATAACTTCACTACTTCAAGATCTTAACTTTAAGATAAATCAGAAAGTTTTTAGCTTAAAGTTTAAAACTTGAAATTCATAACTTCACAACTTCAAGATCTTAACTTTAAGATAAATCAGAACTTAGTATCTTAAAGTTTAAAACTTGAAATTCATAACTTCACAACTTCAAGATCTTAACTTTAAGATAAATCAGAAAGTTTTTAGCTTAAAGTTTAAAACTTGAAATTCATAACTTCACAACTTCAAGATCTTAACTTTAAGATAAATCAGAACTTAGTATCTTAAAGTTTAAAACTTGCAATTCATAACTTCACAACTTCAAGATCTTAACTTTAAGATAAATCAGAACTTAGTATCTTAAAGTTTAAAACTTGCAATTCATAACTTCACAACTTCAAGATCTTAACTTTAAGATAAATCAGAAAGTTTTTAGCTTAAAGTTTAAAACTTGAAATTCATAACTTCACAACTTCAAGATCTTAACTTTAAGATAAATCAGAAAGTTTTTAGCTTAAAGTTTAAAACTTGAAATTCATAACTTCACAACTTCAAGATCTTAACTTTAAGATAAATCAGAACTTAGTATCTTAAAGTTTAAAACTTGCAATTCATAACTTCACAACTTCAAGATCTTAACTTTAAGATAAATCAGAAAGTTTTTAGCTTAAAGTTTAAAACTTGAAATTCATAACTTCACAACTTCAAGATCTTAACTTTAAGATAAATCAGAAAGTTTTTAGCTTAAAGTTTAAAACTTGAAATTCATAACTTCACAACTTCAAGATCTTAACTTTAAGATAAATCAGAACTTAGTATCTTAAAGTTTAAAACTTGAAATTCATAACTTCACAACTTCAAGATCTTAACTTTAAGATAAATCAGAAAGTTTTTAGCTTAAAGTTTAAAACTTGCAATTCATAACTTCACAACTTCAAGATCTTAACTTTAAGATAAATCAGAAAGTTTTTAGCTTAAAGTTTAAAACTTGCAATTCATAACTTCACAACTTCAAGATTTTAACTTTAAGATAAATCAGAACTTAGTATCTTAAAGTTTAAAACTTGCAATTCATAACTTCACAACTTCAAGATCTTAACTTTAAGATAAATCAGAAAGTTTTTAGCTTAAAGTTTAAAACTTGAAATTCATAACTTCACAACTTCAAGATCTTAACTTTAAGATAAATCAGAACTTAGTATCTTAAAGTTTAAAACTTGAAATTCATAACTTCACAACTTCAAGATCTTAACTTTAAGATAAATCAGAAAGTTTTTAGCTTAAAGTTTAAAACTTGAAATTCATAACTTCACAACTTCAAGATCTTAACTTTAAGATAAATCAGAAAGTTTTTAGCTTAAAGTTTAAAACTTGCAATTCATAACTTCACAACTTCAAGATCTTAACTTTAAGATAAATCAGAAAGTTTTTAGCTTAAAGTTTAAAACTTGAAATTCATAACTTCACAACTTCAAGATCTTAACTTTAAGATAAATCAGAAAGTTTTTAGCTTAAAGTTTAAAACTTGAAATTCATAACTTCACAACTTCAAGATCTTAACTTTACAATAAATCAGAAAGTTTTTAGCTTAAAGTTTAAAACTTGCAATTCATAACTTCACAACTTCAAGATCTTAACTTTAAGATAAATCAGAAAGTTTTTAGCTTAAAGTTTAAAACTTGAAATTCATAACTTCACAACTTCAAGATCTTAACTTTAAGATAAATCAGAAAGTTTTTAGCTTAAAGTTTAAAACTTGAAATTCATAACTTCACAACTTCAAGATCTTAACTTTAAGATAAATCAGAACTTAGTATCTTAAAGTTTAAAACTTGCAATTCATAACTTCACAACTTCAAGATCTTAACTTTAAGATAAATCAGAACTTAGTATCTTAAAGTTTAAAACTTGAAATTCATAACTTCACAACTTCAAGATCTTAACTTTAAGATAAATCAGAAAGTTTTTAGCTTAAAGTTTAAAACTTGAAATTCATAACTTCACAACTTCAAGATCTTAACTTTAAGATAAATCAGAACTTAGTATCTTAAAGTTTAAAACTTGAAATTCATAACTTCACAACTTCAAGATCTTAACTTTAAGATAAATCAGAAAGTTTTTAGCTTAAAGTTTAAAACTTGAAATTCATAACTTCACAACTTCAAGATCTTAACTTTAAGATAAATCAGAAAGTTTTTAGCTTAAAGTTTAAAACTTGCAATTCATAACTTCACAACTTCAAGATCTTAACTTTAAGATAAATCAGAAAGTTTTTAGCTTAAAGTTTAAAACTTGAAATTCATAACTTCACAACTTCAAGATCTTAACTTTAAGATAAATCAGAAAGTTTTTAGCTTAAAGTTTAAAACTTGAAATTCATAACTTCACAACTTCAAGATCTTAACTTTAAGATAAATCAGAACTTAGTATCTTAAAGTTTAAAACTTGCAATTCATAACTTCACAACTTCAAGATCTTAACTTTAAGATAAATCAGAACTTAGTATCTTAAAGTTTAAAACTTGAAATTCATAACTTCACAACTTCAAGATCTTAACTTTAAGATAAATCAGAAAGTTTTTAGCTTAAAGTTTAAAACTTGAAATTCATAACTTCACAACTTCAAGATCTTAACTTTAAGATAAATCAGAACTTAGTATCTTAAAGTTTAAAACTTGAAATTCATAACTTCACAACTTCAAGATCTTAACTTTAAGATAAATCAGAAAGTTTTTAGCTTAAAGTTTAAAACTTGAAATTCATAACTTCACAACTTCAAGATCTTAACTTTAAGATAAATCAGAAAGTTTTTAGCTTAAAGTTTAAAACTTGCAATTCATAACTTCACAACTTCAAGATCTTAACTTTAAGATAAATCAGAAAGTTTTTAGCTTAAAGTTTAAAACTTGCAATTCATAACTTCACAACTTCAAGATCTTAACTTTAAGATAAATCAGAAAGTTTTTAGCTTAAAGTTTAAAACTTGAAATTCATAACTTCACAACTTCAAGATCTTAACTTTAAGATAAATCAGAAAGTTTTTAGCTTAAAGTTTAAAACTTGAAATTCATAACTTCACAACTTCAAGATCTTAACTTTAAGATAAATCAGAAAGTTTTTAGCTTAAAGTTTAAAACTTGCAATTCATAACTTCACAACTTCAAGATCTTAACTTTAAGATAAATCAGAACTTAGTATCTTAAAGTTTAAAACTTGCAATTCATAACTTCACAACTTCAAGATCTTAACTTTAAGATAAATCAGAACTTAGTATCTTAAAGTTTAAAACTTGAAATTCATAACTTCACAACTTCAAGATCTTAACTTTAAGATAAATCAGAACTTAGTATCTTAAAGTTTAAAACTTGAAATTCATAACTTCACAACTTCAAGATCTTAACTTTAAGATAAATCAGAAAGTTTTTAGCTTAAAGTTTAAAACTTGAAATTCATAACTTCACAACTTCAAGATCTTAACTTTAAGATAAATCAGAACTTAGTATCTTAAAGTTTAAAACTTGCAATTCATAACTTCACAACTTCAAGATCTTAACTTTAAGATAAATCAGAACTTAGTATCTTAAAGTTTAAAACTTGAAATTCATAACTTCACAACTTCAAGATCTTAACTTTAAGATAAATCAGAAAGTTTTTAGCTTAAAGTTTAAAACTTGAAATTCATAACTTCACAACTTCAAGATCTTAACTTTAAGATAAATCAGAACTTAGTATCTTAAAGTTTAAAACTTGAAATTATTAACTTCACAACTTCAAGATCTTAACTTTAAGATAAATCAGAAAGTTTTTAGCTTAAAGTTTAAAACTTGAAATTCATAACTTCACAACTTCAAGATCTTAACTTTAAGATAAATCAGAAAGTTTTTAGCTTAAAGTTTAAAACTTGCAATTCATAACTTCACAACTTCAAGATCTTAACTTTAAGATAAATCAGAAAGTTTTTAGCTTAAAGTTTAAAACTTGAAATTCATAACTTCACAACTTCAAGATCTTAACTTTAAGATAAATCAGAAAGTTTTTAGCTTAAAGTTTAAAACTTGAAATTCATAACTTCACAACTTCAAGATCTTAACTTTAAGATAAATCAGAACTTAGTATCTTAAAGTTTAAAACTTGCAATTCATAACTTCACAACTTCAAGATCTTAACTTTAAGATAAATCAGAAAGTTTTTAGCTTAAAGTTTAAAACTTGCAATTCATAACTTCACAACTTCAAGATCTTAACTTTAAGATAAATCAGAACTTAGTATCTTAAAGTTTAAAACTTGAAATTCATAACTTCACAACTTCAAGATCTTAACTTTAAGATAAATCAGAAAGTTTTTAGCTTAAAGTTTAAAACTTGAAATTCATAACTTCACAACTTCAAGATCTTAACTTTAAGATAAATCAGAAAGTTTTTAGCTTAAAGTTTAAAACTTGAAATTCATAACTTCACAACTTCAAGATCTTAACTTTAAGATAAATCAGAAAGTTTTTAGCTTAAAGTTTAAAACTTGCAATTCATAACTTCACAACTTCAAGATCTTAACTTTAAGATAAATCAGAAAGTTTTTAGCTTAAAGTTTAAAACTTGAAATTCATAACTTCACAACTTCAAGATCTTAACTTTAAGATAAATCAGAAAGTTTTTAGCTTAAAGTTTAAAACTTGAAATTCATAACTTCACAACTTCAAGATCTTAACTTTAAGATAAATCAGAACTTAGTATCTTAAAGTTTAAAACTTGAAATTCATAACTTCACAACTTCAAGATCTTAACTTTAAGATAAATCAGAAAGTTTTTAGCTTAAAGTTTAAAACTTGCAATTCATAACTTCACAACTTCAAGATCTTAACTTTAAGATAAATCAGAAAGTTTTTAGCTTAAAGTTTAAAACTTGAAATTCATAACTTCACAACTTCAAGATCTTAACTTTAAGATAAATCAGAACTTAGTATCTTAAAGTTTAAAACTTGCAATTCATAACTTCACAACTTCAAGATCTTAACTTTAAGATAAATCAGAACTTAGTATCTTAAAGTTTAAAACTTGAAATTCATAACTTCACAACTTCAAGATCTTAACTTTAAGATAAATCAGAACTTAGTATCTTAAAGTTTAAAACTTGAAATTCATAACTTCACAACTTCAAGATCTTAACTTTAAGATAAATCAGAAAGTTTTTAGCTTAAAGTTTAAAACTTGCAATTCATAACTTCACAACTTCAAGATCTTAACTTTAAGATAAATCAGAAAGTTTTTAGCTTAAAGTTTAAAACTTGAAATTCATAACTTCACAACTTCAAGATCTTAACTTTAAGATAAATCAGAAAGTTTTTAGCTTAAAGTTTAAAACTTGAAATTCATAACTTCACAACTTCAAGATCTTAACTTTAAGATAAATCAGAACTTAGTATCTTAAAGTTTAAAACTTGAAATTCATAACTTCACAACTTCAAGATCTTAACTTTAAGATAAATCAGAAAGTTTTTAGCTTAAAGTTTAAAACTTGCAATTCATAACTTCACAACTTCAAGATCTTAACTTTAAGATAAATCAGAACTTAGTATCTTAAAGTTTAAAACTTGCAATTCATAACTTCACAACTTCAAGATCTTAACTTTAAGATAAATCAGAACTTAGTATCTTAAAGTTTAAAACTTGAAATTCATAACTTCACAACTTCAAGATCTTAACTTTAAGATAAATCAGAAAGTTTTTAGCTTAAAGTTTAAAACTTGCAATTCATAACTTCACAACTTCAAGATCTTAACTTTAAGATAAATCAGAACTTAGTATCTTAAAGTTTAAAACTTGAAATTCATAACTTCACAACTTCAAGATCTTAACTTTAAGATAAATCAGAAAGTTTTTAGCTTAAAGTTTAAAACTTGAAATTCATAACTTCACAACTTCAAGATCTTAACTTTAAGATAAATCAGAAAGTTTTTAGCTTAAAGTTTAAAACTTGCAATTCATAACTTCACAACTTCAAGATCTTAACTTTAAGATAAATCAGAAAGTTTTTAGCTTAAAGTTTAAAACTTGCAATTCATAACTTCACAACTTCAAGATCTTAACTTTAAGATAAATCAGAAAGTTTTTAGCTTAAAGTTTAAAACTTGAAATTCATAACTTCACAACTTCAAGATCTTAACTTTAAGATAAATCAGAACTTAGTATCTTAAAGTTTAAAACTTGAAATTCATAACTTCACAACTTCAAGATCTTAACTTTAAGATAAATCAGAAAGTTTTTAGCTTAAAGTTTAAAACTTGCAATTCATAACTTCACAACTTCAAGATCTTAACTTTAAGATAAATCAGAAAGTTTTTAGCTTAAAGTTTAAAACTTGCAATTCATAACTTCACAACTTCAAGATCTTAACTTTAAGATAAATCAGAACTTAGTATCTTAAAGTTTAAAACTTGCAATTCATAACTTCACAACTTCAAGATCTTAACTTTAAGATAAATCAGAAAGTTTTTAGCTTAAAGTTTAAAACTTGAAATTCATAACTTCACAACTTCAAGATCTTAACTTTAAGATAAATCAGAAAGTTTTTAGCTTAAAGTTTAAAACTTGCAATTCATAACTTCACAACTTCAAGATCTTAACTTTAAGATAAATCAGAACTTAGTATCTTAAAGTTTAAAACTTGAAATTCATAACTTCACAACTTCAAGATCTTAACTTTAAGATAAATCAGAAAGTTTTTAGCTTAAAGTTTAAAACTTGCAATTCATAACTTCACAACTTCAAGATCTTAACTTTAAGATAAATCAGAAAGTTTTTAGCTTAAAGTTTAAAACTTGAAATTCATAACTTCACAACTTCAAGATCTTAACTTTAAGATAAATCAGAAAGTTTTTAGCTTAAAGTTTAAAACTTGAAATTCATAACTTCACAACTTCAAGATCTTAACTTTAAGATAAATCAGAACTTAGTATCTTAAAGTTTAAAACTTGAAATTCATAACTTCACAACTTCAAGATCTTAACTTTAAGATAAATCAGAAAGTTTTTAGCTTAAAGTTTAAAACTTGCAATTCATAACTTCACAACTTCAAGATCTTAACTTTAAGATAAATCAGAACTTAGTATCTTAAAGTTTAAAACTTGAAATTCATAACTTCACAACTTTCTGATTTATCTTAAAGTTAAGATCTTGAAGTTGTGAAGTTATGAATTTCAAGTTTTAAACTTTAAGATACTAAGTTCTGATTTATCTTAAAGTTAAGATCTTGAAGTTGTGAAGTTATGAATTGCAAGTTTTAAACTTTAAGATACTAAGTTCTGATTTATCTTAAAGTTAAGATCTTGAAGTTGTGAAGTTATGAATTTCAAGTTTTAAACTTTAAGCTAAAAACTTTCTGATTTATCTTAAAGTTAAGATCTTGAAGTTGTGAAGTTATGAATTTCAAGTTTTAAACTTTAAGATACTAAGTTCTGATTTATCTTAAAGTTAAGATCTTGAAGTTGTGAAGTTATGAATTTCAAGTTTTAAACTTTAAGATACTAAGTTCTGATTTATCTTAAAGTTAAGATCTTGAAGTTGTGAAGTTATGAATTGCAAGTTTTAAACTTTAAGCTAAAAACTTTCTGATTTATCTTAAAGTTAAGATCTTGAAGTTGTGAAGTTATGAATTGCAAGTTTTAAACTTTAAGCTAAAAACTTTCTGATTTATCTTAAAGTTAAGATCTTGAAGTTGTGAAGTTATGAATTTCAAGTTTTAAACTTTAAGATACTAAGTTCTGATTTATCTTAAAGTTAAGATCTTGAAGTTGTGAAGTTATGAATTGCAAGTTTTAAACTTTAAGCTAAAAACTTTCTGATTTATCTTAAAGTTAAGATCTTGAAGTTGTGAAGTTATGAATTTCAAGTTTTAAACTTTAAGCTAAAAACTTTCTGATTTATCTTAAAGTTAAGATCTTGAAGTTGTGAAGTTATGAATTGCAAGTTTTAAACTTTAAGCTAAAAACTTTCTGATTTATCTTAAAGTTAAGATCTTGAAGTTGTGAAGTTATGAATTGCAAGTTTTAAACTTTAAGATACTAAGTTCTGATTTATCTTAAAGTTAAGATCTTGAAGTTGTGAAGTTATGAATTTCAAGTTTTAAACTTTAAGCTAAAAACTTTCTGATTTATCTTAAAGTTAAGATCTTTAAGTTGTGAAGTTATGAATTTCAAGTTTTAAACTTTAAGCTAAAAACTTTCTGATTTATCTTAAAGTTAAGATCTTGAAGTTGTGAAGTTATGAATTTCAAGTTTTAAACTTTAAGCTAAAAACTTTCTGATTTATCTTAAAGTTAAGATCTGGAAGTTGTGAAGTTATGAATTGCAAGTTTTAAACTTTAAGCTAAAAACTTTCTGATTTATCTTAAAGTTAAGATCTTGAAGTTGTGAAGTTATGAATTGCAAGTTTTAAACTTTAAGATACTAAGTTCTGATTTATCTTAAAGTTAAGATCTTGAAGTTGTGAAGTTATGAATTTCAAGTTTTAAACTTTAAGATACTAAGTTCTGATTTATCTTAAAGTTAAGATCTTGAAGTTGTGAAGTTATGAATTTCAAGTTTTAAACTTTAAGCTAAAAACTTTCTGATTTATCTTAAAGTTAAGATCTTGAAGTTGTGAAGTTATGAATTTCAAGTTTTAAACTTTAAGATACTAAGTTCTGATTTATCTTAAAGTTAAGATCTTGAAGTTGTGAAGTTATGAATTTCAAGTTTTAAACTTTAAGCTAAAAACTTTCTGATTTATCTTAAAGTTAAGATCTTGAAGTTGTGAAGTTATGAATTGCAAGTTTTAAACTTTAAGCTAAAAACTTTCTGATTTATCTTAAAGTTAAGATCTTGAAGTTGTGAAGTTATGAATTGCAAGTTTTAAACTTTAAGCTAAAAACTTTCTGATTTATCTTAAAGTTAAGATCTTGAAGTTGTGAAGTTATGAATTTCAAGTTTTAAACTTTAAGATACTAAGTTCTGATTTATCTTAAAGTTAAGATCTTGAAGTTGTGAAGTTATGAATTGCAAGTTTTAAACTTTAAGCTAAAAACTTTCTGATTTATCTTAAAGTTAAGATCTTGAAGTTGTGAAGTTATGAATTTCAAGTTTTAAACTTTAAGCTAAAAACTTTCTGATTTATCTTAAAGTTAAGATCTTGAAGTTGTGAAGTTATGAATTGCAAGTTTTAAACTTTAAGCTAAAAACTTTCTGATTTATCTTAAAGTTAAGATCTTGAAGTTGTGAAGTTATGAATTGCAAGTTTTAAACTTTAAGATACTAAGTTCTGATTTATCTTAAAGTTAAGATCTTGAAGTTGTGAAGTTATGAATTTCAAGTTTTAAACTTTAAGCTAAAAACTTTCTGATTTATCTTAAAGTTAAGATCTTGAAGTTGTGAAGTTATGAATTTCAAGTTTTAAACTTTAAGCTAAAAACTTTCTGATTTATCTTAAAGTTAAGATCTTGAAGTTGTGAAGTTATGAATTTCAAGTTTTAAACTTTAAGCTAAAAACTTTCTGATTTATCTTAAAGTTAAGATCTTGAAGTTGTGAAGTTATGAATTGCAAGTTTAAACTTTAAGCTAAAAACTTTCTGATTTATCTTAAAGTTAAGATCTTGAAGTTGTGAAGTTATGAATTGCAAGTTTTAAACTTTAAGATACTAAGTTCTGATTTATCTTAAAGTTAAGATCTTGAAGTTGTGAAGTTATGAATTTCAAGTTTTAAACTTTAAGCTAAAAACTTTCTGATTTATCTTAAAGTTAAGATCTTGAAGTTGTGAAGTTATGAATTTCAAGTTTTAAACTTTAAGCTAAAAACTTTCTGATTTATCTTAAAGTTAAGATCTTGAAGTTGTGAAGTTATGAATTTCAAGTTTTAAACTTTAAGATACTAAGTTCTGATTTATCTTAAAGTTAAGATCTTGAAGTTGTGAAGTTATGAATTTCAAGTTTTAAACTTTAAGCTAAAAACTTTCTGATTTATCTTAAAGTTAAGATCTTGAAGTTGTGAAGTTATGAATTGCAAGTTTTAAACTTTAAGCTAAAAACTTTCTGATTTATCTTAAAGTTAAGATCTTGAAGTTGTGAAGTTATGAATTGCAAGTTTTAAACTTTAAGCTAAAAACTTTCTGATTTATCTTAAAGTTAAGATCTTGAAGTTGTGAAGTTATGAATTGCAAGTTTTAAACTTTAAGCTAAAAACTTTCTGATTTATCTTAAAGTTAAGATCTTGAAGTTGTGAAGTTATGAATTGCAAGTTTTAAACTTTAAGATACTAAGTTCTGATTTATCTTAAAGTTAAGATCTTGAAGTTGTGAAGTTATGAATTTCAAGTTTTAAACTTTAAGCTAAAAACTTTCTGATTTATCTTAAAGTTAAGATCTTGAAGTTGTGAAGTTATGAATTTCAAGTTTTAAACTTTAAGCTAAAAACTTTCTGATTTATCTTAAAGTTAAGATCTTGAAGTTGTGAAGTTATGAATTTCAAGTTTTAAACTTTAAGATACTAAGTTCTGATTTATCTTAAAGTTAAGATCTTGAAGTTGTGAAGTTATGAATTGCAAGTTTTAAACTTTAAGCTAAAAACTTTCTGATTTATCTTAAAGTTAAGATCTTGAAGTTGTGAAGTTATGAATTTCAAGTTTTAAACTTTAAGCTAAAAACTTTCTGATTTATCTTAAAGTTAAGATCTTGAAGTTGTGAAGTTATGAATTTCAAGTTTTAAACTTTAAGATACTAAGTTCTGATTTATCTTAAAGTTAAGATCTTGAAGTTGTGAAGTTATGAATTTCAAGTTTTAAACTTTAAGCTAAAAACTTTCTGATTTATCTTAAAGTTAAGATCTTGAAGTTGTGAAGTTATGAATTTCAAGTTTTAAACTTTAAGATACTAAGTTCTGATTTATCTTAAAGTTAAGATCTTGAAGTTGTGAAGTTATGAATTGCAAGTTTTAAACTTTAAGATACTAAGTTCTGATTTATCTTAAAGTTAAGATCTTGAAGTTGTGAAGTTATGAATTTCAAGTTTTAAACTTTAAGCTAAAAACTTTCTGATTTATCTTAAAGTTAAGATCTTGAAGTTGTGAAGTTATGAATTTCAAGTTTTAAACTTTAAGCTAAAAACTTTCTGATTTATCTTAAAGTTAAGATCTTGAAGTTGTGAAGTTATGAATTGCAAGTTTTAAACTTTAAGCTAAAAACTTTCTGATTTATCTTAAAGTTAAGATCTTGAAGTTGTGAAGTTATGAATTTCAAGTTTTAAACTTTAAGATACTAAGTTCTGATTTATCTTAAAGTTAAGATCTTGAAGTTGTGAAGTTATGAATTTCAAGTTTTAAACTTTAAGCTAAAAACTTTCTGATTTATCTTAAAGTTAAGATCTTGAAGTTGTGAAGTTATGAATTGCAAGTTTTAAACTTTAAGCTAAAAACTTTCTGATTTATCTTAAAGTTAAGATCTTGAAGTTGTGAAGTTATGAATTGCAAGTTTTAAACTTTAAGCTAAAAACTTTCTGATTTATCTTAAAGTTAAGATCTTGAAGTTGTGAAGTTATGAATTTCAAGTTTTAAACTTTAAGCTAAAAACTTTCTGATTTATCTTAAAGTTAAGATCTTGAAGTTGTGAAGTTATGAATTGCAAGTTTTAAACTTTAAGCTAAAAACTTTCTGATTTATCTTAAAGTTAAGATCTTGAAGTTGTGAAGTTATGAATTTCAAGTTTTAAACTTTAAGCTAAAAACTTTCTGATTTATCTTAAAGTTAAGATCTTGAAGTTGTGAAGTTATGAATTGCAAGTTTTAAACTTTAAGCTAAAAACTTTCTGATTTATCTTAAAGTTAAGATCTTGAAGTTGTGAAGTTATGAATTTCAAGTTTTAAACTTTAAGATACTAAGTTCTGATTTATCTTAAAGTTAAGATCTTGAAGTTGTGAAGTTATGAATTTCAAGTTTTAAACTTTAAGATACTAAGTTCTGATTTATCTTAAAGTTAAGATCTTGAAGTTGTGAAGTTATGAATTGCAAGTTTTAAACTTTAAGATACTAAGTTCTGATTTATCTTAAAGTTAAGATCTTGAAGTTGTGAAGTTATGAATTGCAAGTTTTAAACTTTAAGCTAAAAACTTTCTGATTTATCTTAAAGTTAAGATCTTGAAGTTGTGAAGTTATGAATTTCAAGTTTTAAACTTTAAGCTAAAAACTTTCTGATTTATCTTAAAGTTAAGATCTTGAAGTTGTGAAGTTATGAATTTCAAGTTTTAAACTTTAAGATACTAAGTTCTGATTTATCTTAAAGTTAAGATCTTGAAGTTGTGAAGTTATGAATTTCAAGTTTTAAACTTTAAGCTAAAAACTTTCTGATTTATCTTAAAGTTAAGATCTTGAAGTTGTGAAGTTATGAATTGCAAGTTTTAAACTTTAAGATACTAAGTTCTGATTTATCTTAAAGTTAAGATCTTGAAGTTGTGAACGAATTGGGAAATCTCGGGTAATAGGAGAAACGGAATAAATAAAACGCAGTAGTTTCACTCTATCGACATGTTTCGACCGAGGTCTCGGTCATCTTCAAGACTATAATAAAAATATAAATATGTTATACAAAGATGTACAATGTAAAGGTCTTTTTTGAATAGTAAATCATGGTTACAGAATTGAGTGATATAATTTTTTTACCTTTAGAGTAGATGTTAATGCGTATTCCGTAGTTATGTACAACATAAATTGTCGAGAGCCAAAACATAAGGTACAGCCAACATATGGGGTTGTGCAGAGCACAACTTACAATTTAAAAAGTACGAAAAATTAAAACAGATTCACAAAAGTTGTTAAAAAGCCAGCGTGGCAAGATGTCAGCTGAACAAGTCAAAACATATGTAGGACCAACCAGTAAAGTTAAAATAAACATGAAAATCTAAAATGTCCTGGTCCTACGTGTCGAAAACTTTAAAAAGTCAAAAAACAAACAACACAAATAAATTCGTGCAATTCAAACTTCGCGCCGTGTCCATAGTTCAAAAATAAACGTACGCCGCTGTGGTGTATTAGTTCAGGTGTCACATTTGTTTACTATGTTGGGAGGTTATGTGAGTCGACGCCCTCGTGTTTTGTTATTGTAGATTTGCAATAGAGCTTTGTATGACGCACTAATAGGATCGAAATCTGTTACCTTGTTAACGTTGGTCTTGTTGTCATCCTCCGCAACAAAGGCCGCCTCCAGGAAAGCTCTCTTAGGGAAATTGGGTTCCTCTGCCAATATCGTGACATCATTACCATCGAAAAAGTGGTTACATTTATTGAGGTGTTCGGAAATTCCGGTTTTGTTGGAGCCCCTCTTCGCATCTCCGACATGTTGAGATATTCTTTTTGAGAGAAGTTGGCTAGTTTGACCCACGTAGGTTTTGTTGCATTCGCAGACGATTTTGTAAACTACACAACTTTTGTATTTTTTAGGCACTTCATCCTTCACTTTGGAAAAAAGTATATTAGACAGCTTGAAGTTTGTGTGAAACGCGAGGCAGATCTCTTCTTTTTTGATGAAGTTTTTTAGTATGTCTTTAATTCTGCTCGCCAAGCTAGGATGGTATGTAAGTTTGTGAAAGCGGGTAGCAACCGGGGGTGAACCATCGTTGGAAATCTGTGGTGTTGGAATCTGCACTTTTCTCAACCCGAAGAGGGCACGTTGGACCAATCTTAGTGGGTAGTCATTCTTAAGTAGTTGTTCCTTGAGTTGTAATAGTCGCATGTCACGGAATTTGGGACTCACACAGGTAACGATTCTCATTTTCAATGTATTTATCACACTCATCTTTTGTTGCAGGGGGTGTGATGTGTTGAAATTTAGGAGTCTGTCAGTTGAGGAAGGTTTGGTGTAGAGGTCGGTGTGCATAGTTCCTTGTTCGTCTCTACATACCAACAGGTCCAGGAAGGGAATCTTTCCGTCTTTTTCGAGTTCGTATGTGAATTTAAGTAACGGATCGTAGCTATTTAGGATGTCCAAGCTCGCTTGTATTTTGTTTGATGGCACCGCCAAAAGCATGTCATCAACGTAAAGCATGAGGAAGGGTAGAGTGAATTCGATGGCGCCCATAAAGTTCATAAGAAGGTCATGCATCACGAAATTGGCGAATATTGGGCTACATGGGTCGCCCATTGCCGAGCCAACGAGTTGGGAGTAGAACAATCCATTATACTGAAAGTAGCTATTATCAAAGATTACCTTTATCATGTCCATGAAAACGTGCCTGGGGATGTTTGTGTGCTGGGAGATGAGGTCCCAGTTATTCGTCATGGAGGCTATAACTGCCTCTTTAGAGACGTTTGTGAACAGCGAAGTGACATCGAATGACACCAATATGTAGTCCGTTGGCAAGTTAGAGTTGGTGATAACTTCCATTGCCTTTCGTGAGTTGCTCACGTTAAACGGAAAAGCCGGGATCACATTGACGAGGATGGAGTTAATGTGTTTAGCCAGCGGTATCGACGGAGAGCCAATACAGCTGATCACTGGTCGCAAGGGGATGTTTGGCTTGTGGGCCTTTGGTAAGCCATATGCTCTAGGTGGTCGTGCATTGTAGATAGTTAATTGTTTCTTTTCAGCTTTGGTAATCCACTCACCGTCGTACAATCTGTTGATCATATGGTTAAATTTTGATTGGATGGAGTTAGTAGGATCCCTCTTTAGCACTTTGTAGGTGTTCGTGTCATCAAAGAGGTTGGTCATTTTTGACCTGTAATCTTGTTTGTCCATAATAACTGTAGAGTTGCCCTTATCCGCTCTGAGGACTAGACTCCTATTACCCGAGATTTCCCAATTCGTTCATGACTGGAGCGAGAATCAATTTCAACTGTAACATGGGTTTTTTCAATTACATCGAAATAGAATATGGTCGAGCAGCTACGATAGCCATGAAAGACACGATGAAACTCTCACGAAAGCTTGCTATGGCAAAGAACAGACGTGTATTCCTCCTTCGTTGCAGAACGATGAACGTGTCCCCTAACTTTATCCAACGTAATGTCGCCTGCGTATCTAGTAAACTCATACCCGATCGCAGTGTGCTCCACATTGCAGAAAAGGTGATCAAACGGTTTAAAGACGGTATTCTCGACGTCCACATACGCATGGCCTGCACAGAAATAGAACGTCTTAAAGAAGAACTTCATAAAATCAAAATATATCTTACCTCCATCCTTCCGCCACAATTGGTACAAAGTTTCTTTGATGGCAACAACCATGGTATCCAACCCCTGTTCCTGAGAGTTAGAGGAAAAAACGAACGCAAATTCCATAATCTAACCCAAGAAAGAAAATCCAACACCTTAGGTAATGCATCTTGGGTTCTCAACAAATCGACTACCACTATACCCGAAGTTGTCCTGAACACCGTCTCTCTTGGCCCCAAATTTGCGTTGACGCCCCAGCTCAAAGAGTTCCCGATACACGCTTTTTTGGCAGAAGTTGACTACATCACTAACAGCTTAAATACATCACAGGCCAACAAGAACGCTTTGAGAAGTCAAATCTTGAACGTTACCCACAACCTATGTAACAAACAAATACTCAATCGCAACAGTAACCATATTATGGAACAAATACACACCACAAGAAGATTTCTCAAAGATAATCCAGACATTCTAGTCCTCAGAGCGGATAAGGGCAACTCTACAGTTATTATGGACAAACAAGATTACAGGTCAAAAATGACCAACCTCTTTGATGACACGAACACCTACAAAGTGCTAAAGAGGGATCCTACTAACTCCATCCAATCAAAATTTAACCATATGATCAACAGATTGTACGACGGTGAGTGGATTACCAAAGCTGAAAAGAAACAATTAACTATCTACAATGCACGACCACCTAGAGCATATGGCTTACCAAAGGCCCACAAGCCAAACATCCCCTTGCGACCAGTGATCAGCTGTATTGGCTCTCCGTCGATACCGCTGGCTAAACACATTAACTCCATCCTCGTCAATGTGATCCCGGCTTTTCCGTTTAACGTGAGCAACTCACGAAAGGCAATGGAAGTTATCACCAACTCTAACTTGCCAACGGACTACATATTGGTGTCATTCGATGTCACTTCGCTGTTCACAAACGTCTCTAAAGAGGCAGTTATTGCCTCCATGACGAATAACTGGGACCTCATCTCCCAGCACACAAACATCCCCAGGCACGTTTTCATGGACATGATAAAGGTAATCTTTGATAATAGCTACTTTCAGTATAATGGATTGTTCTACTCCCAACTCGTTGGCTCGGCAATGGGCGACCCATGTAGCCCAATATTCGCCAATTTCGTGATGCATGACCTTCTTATGAACTTTATGGGCGCCATCGAATTCACTCTACCCTTCCTCATGCTTTACGTTGATGACATGCTTTTGGCGGTGCCATCAAACAAAATACAAGCGAGCTTGGACATCCTAAATAGCTACGATCCGTTACTTAAATTCACATACGAACTCGAAAAAGACGGAAAGATTCCCTTCCTGGACCTGTTGGTATGTAGAGACGAACAAGGAACTATGCACACCGACCTCTACACCAAACCTTCCTCAACTGACAGACTCCTAAATTTCAACACATCACACCCCCTGCAACAAAAGATGAGTGTGATAAATACATTGAAAATGAGAATCGTTACCTGTGTGAGTCCCAAATTCCGTGACATGCGACTATTACAACTCAAGGAACAACTACTTAAGAATGACTACCCACTAAGATTGGTCCAACGTGCCCTCTTCGGGTTGAGAAAAGTGCAGATTCCAACACCACAGATTTCCAACGATGGTTCACCCCCGGTTGCTACCCGCTTTCACAAACTTACATACCATCCTAGCTTGGCGAGCAGAATTAAAGACATATTAAAAGACTTCATCAAAAAAAAAAAAAAAAAAAGAAGAGATCTGCCTCGCGTTTCACACAAACTTCAAGCTGTCTAATATACTTTTTTCCAAAGTGAAGGATGAAGTGCCTAAAAAATACAAAAGTTGTGTAGTTTACAAAATCGTCTGCGAATGCAACAAAACCTACGTGGGTCAAACTAGCCAACTTCTCTCAAAAAGAATATCTCAACATGTCGGAGATGCGAAGAGGGGCTCCAACAAAACCGGAATTTCCGAACACCTCAATAAATGTAACCACTTTTTCGATGGTAATGATGTCACGATATTGGCAGAGGAACCCAATTTCCCTAAGAGAGCTTTCCTGGAGGCGGCCTTTGTTGCGGAGGATGACAACAAGACCAACGTTAACAAGGTAACAGATTTCGATCCTATTAGTGCGTCATACAAAGCTCTATTGCAAATCTACAATAACAAAACACGAGGGCGTCGACTCACATAACCTCCCAACATAGTAAACAAATGTGACACCTGAACTAATACACCACAGCGGCGTACGTTTATTTTTGAACTATGGACACGGCGCGAAGTTTGAATTGCACGAATTTATTTGTGTTGTTTGTTTTTTGACTTTTTAAAGTTTTCGACACGTAGGACCAGGACATTTTAGATTTTCATGTTTATTTTAACTTTACTGGTTGGTCCTACATATGTTTTGACTTGTTCAGCTGACATCTTGCCACGCTGGCTTTTTAACAACTTTTGTGAATCTGTTTTAATTTTTCGTACTTTTTAAATTGTAAGTTGTGCTCTGCACAACCCCATATGTTGGCTGTACCTTATGTTTTGGCTCTCGACAATTTATGTTGTACATAACTACGGAATACGCATTAACATCTACTCTAAAGGTAAAAAAATTATATCACTCAATTCTGTAACCATGATTTACTATTCAAAAAAGACCTTTACATTGTACATCTTTGTATAACATATTTATATTTTTATTATAGTCTTGAAGATGACCGAGACCTCGGTCGAAACATGTCGATAGAGTGAAACTACTGCGTTTTATTTATTCCGTTTCTCCTATTACCCGAGATTTCCCAATTCGTTCATGACTGGAGCGAGAATCAATTTCAATTGAAGTTGTGAAGTTATGAATTTCAAGTTTTAAACTTTAAGCTAAAAACTTTCTGATTTATCTTAAAGTTAAGATCTTGAAGTTGTGAAGTTATGAATTTCAAGTTTTAAACTTTAAGATACTAAGTTCTGATTTATCTTAAAGTTAAGATCTTGAAGTTGTGAAGTTATGAATTTCAAGTTTTAAACTTTAAGATACTAAGTTCTGATTTATCTTAAAGTTAAGATCTTGAAGTTGTGAAGTTATGAATTGCAAGTTTTAAACTTTAAGATACTAAGTTCTGATTTATCTTAAAGTTAAGATCTTGAAGTTGTGAAGTTATGAATTTCAAGTTTTAAACTTTAAGCTAAAAACTTTCTGATTTATCTTAAAGTTAAGATCTTGAAGTTGTGAAGTTATGAATTTCAAGTTTTAAACTTTAAGCTAAAAACTTTCTGATTTATCTTAAAGTTAAGATCTTGAAGTTGTGAAGTTATGAATTGCAAGTTTTAAACTTTAAGCTAAAAACTTTCTGATTTATCTTAAAGTTAAGATCTTGAAGTTGTGAAGTTATGAATTTCAAGTTTTAAACTTTAAGCTAAAAACTTTCTGATTTATCTTAAAGTTAAGATCTTGAAGTTGTGAAGTTATGAATTTCAAGTTTTAAACTTTAAGATACTAAGTTCTGATTTATCTTAAAGTTAAGATCTTGAAGTTGTGAAGTTATGAATTGCAAGTTTTAAACTTTAAGCTAAAAACTTTCTGATTTATCTTAAAGTTAAGATCTTGAAGTTGTGAAGTTATGAATTTCAAGTTTTAAACTTTAAGATACTAAGTTCTGATTTATCTTAAAGTTAAGATCTTGAAGTTGTGAAGTTATGAATTGCAAGTTTTAAACTTTAAGCTAAAAACTTTCTGATTTATCTTAAAGTTAAGATCTTGAAGTTGTGAAGTTATGAATTTCAAGTTTTAAACTTTAAGATACTAAGTTCTGATTTATCTTAAAGTTAAGATCTTGAAGTTGTGAAGTTATGAATTGCAAGTTTTAAACTTTAAGCTAAAAACTTTCTGATTTATCTTAAAGTTAAGATCTTGAAGTTGTGAAGTTATGAATTTCAAGTTTTAAACTTTAAGATACTAAGTTCTGATTTATCTTAAAGTTAAGATCTTGAAGTTGTGAAGTTATGAATTGCAAGTTTTAAACTTTAAGCTAAAAACTTTCTGATTTATCTTAAAGTTAAGATCTTGAAGTTGTGAAGTTATGAATTTCAAGTTTTAAACTTTAAGCTAAAAACTTTCTGATTTATCTTAAAGTTAAGATCTTGAAGTTGTGAAGTTATGAATTTCAAGTTTTAAACTTTAAGCTAAAAACTTTCTGATTTATCTTAAAGTTAAGATCTTGAAGTTGTGAAGTTATGAATTTCAAGTTTTAAACTTTAAGCTAAAAACTTTCTGATTTATCTTAAAGTTAAGATCTTGAAGTTGTGAAGTTATGAATTGCAAGTTTTAAACTTTAAGCTAAAAACTTTCTGATTTATCTTAAAGTTAAGATCTTGAAGTTGTGAAGTTATGAATTTCAAGTTTTAAACTTTAAGATACTAAGTTCTGATTTATCTTAAAGTTAAGATCTTGAAGTTGTGAAGTTATGAATTTCAAGTTTTAAACTTTAAGATACTAAGTTCTGATTTATCTTAAAGTTAAGATCTTGAAGTTGTGAAGTTATGAATTGCAAGTTTTAAACTTTAAGATACTAAGTTCTGATTTATCTTAAAGTTAAGATCTTGAAGTTGTGAAGTTATGAATTGCAAGTTTTAAACTTTAAGCTAAAAACTTTCTGATTTATCTTAAAGTTAAGATCTTGAAGTTGTGAAGTTATGAATTTCAAGTTTTAAACTTTAAGCTAAAAACTTTCTGATTTATCTTAAAGTTAAGATCTTGAAGTTGTGAAGTTATGAATTGCAAGTTTTAAACTTTAAGCTAAAAACTTTCTGATTTATCTTAAAGTTAAGATCTTGAAGTTGTGAAGTTATGAATTTCAAGTTTTAAACTTTAAGATACTAAGTTCTGATTTATCTTAAAGTTAAGATCTTGAAGTTGTGAAGTTATGAATTTCAAGTTTTAAACTTTAAGATACTAAGTTCTGATTTATCTTAAAGTTAAGATCTTGAAGTTGTGAAGTTATGAATTTCAAGTTTTAAACTTTAAGCTAAAAACTTTCTGATTTATCTTAAAGTTAAGATCTTGAAGTTGTGAAGTTATGAATTTCAAGTTTTAAACTTTAAGCTAAAAACTTTCTGATTTATCTTAAAGTTAAGATCTTGAAGTTGTGAAGTTATGAATTGCAAGTTTTAAACTTTAAGCTAAAAACTTTCTGATTTATCTTAAAGTTAAGATCTTGAAGTTGTGAAGTTATGAATTTCAAGTTTTAAACTTTAAGATACTAAGTTCTGATTTATCTTAAAGTTAAGATCTTGAAGTTGTGAAGTTATGAATTTCAAGTTTTAAACTTTAAGCTAAAAACTTTCTGATTTATCTTAAAGTTAAGATCTTGAAGTTGTGAAGTTATGAATTGCAAGTTTTAAACTTTAAGCTAAAAACTTTCTGATTTATCTTAAAGTTAAGATCTTGAAGTTGTGAAGTTATGAATTTCAAGTTTTAAACTTTAAGATACTAAGTTCTGATTTATCTTAAAGTTAAGATCTTGAAGTTGTGAAGTTATGAATTTCAAGTTTTAAACTTTAAGATACTAAGTTCTGATTTATCTTAAAGTTAAGATCTTGAAGTTGTGAAGTTATGAATTTCAAGTTTTAAACTTTAAGCTAAAAACTTTCTGATTTATCTTAAAGTTAAGATCTTGAAGTTGTGAAGTTATGAATTTCAAGTTTTAAACTTTAAGATACTAAGTTCTGATTTATCTTAAAGTTAAGATCTTGAAGTTGTGAAGTTATGAATTGAAAGTTTTAAACTTTAAGCTAAAAACTTTCTGATTTATCTTAAAGTTAAGATCTTGAAGTTGTGAAGTTATGAATTTCAAGTTTTAAACTTTAAGATACTAAGTTCTGATTTATCTTAAAGTTAAGATCTTGAAGTTGTGAAGTTATGAATTGCAAGTTTTAAACTTTAAGCTAAAAACTTTCTGATTTATCTTAAAGTTAAGATCTTGAAGTTGTGAAGTTATGAATTTCAAGTTTTAAACTTTAAGATACTAAGTTCTGATTTATCTTAAAGTTAAGATCTTGAAGTTGTGAAGTTATGAATTGCAAGTTTTAAACTTTAAGATACTAAGTTCTGATTTATCTTAAAGTTAAGATCTTGAAGTTGTGAAGTTATGAATTTCAAGTTTTAAACTTTAAGCTAAAAACTTTCTGATTTATCTTAAAGTTAAGATCTTGAAGTTGTGAAGTTATGAATTTCAAGTTTTAAACTTTAAGCTAAAAACTTTCTGATTTATCTTAAAGTTAAGATCTTGAAGTTGTGAAGTTATGAATTGCAAGTTTTAAACTTTAAGCTAAAAACTTTCTGATTTATCTTAAAGTTAAGATCTTGAAGTTGTGAAGTTATGAATTTCAAGTTTTAAACTTTAAGATACTAAGTTCTGATTTATCTTAAAGTTAAGATCTTGAAGTTGTGAAGTTATGAATTTCAAGTTTTAAACTTTAAGCTAAAAACTTTCTGATTTATCTTAAAGTTAAGATCTTGAAGTTGTGAAGTTATGAATTGCAAGTTTTAAACTTTAAGCTAAAAACTTTCTGATTTATCTTAAAGTTAAGATCTTGAAGTTGTGAAGTTATGAATTGCAAGTTTTAAACTTTAAGCTAAAAACTTTCTGATTTATCTTAAAGTTAAGATCTTGAAGTTGTGAAGTTATGAATTTCAAGTTTTAAACTTTAAGCTAAAAACTTTCTGATTTATCTTAAAGTTAAGATCTTGAAGTTGTGAAGTTATGAATTGCAAGTTTTAAACTTTAAGCTAAAAACTTTCTGATTTATCTTAAAGTTAAGATCTTGAAGTTGTGAAGTTATGAATTTCAAGTTTTAAACTTTAAGCTAAAAACTTTCTGATTTATCTTAAAGTTAAGATCTTGAAGTTGTGAAGTTATGAATTGCAAGTTTTAAACTTTAAGCTAAAAACTTTCTGATTTATCTTAAAGTTAAGATCTTGAAGTTGTGAAGTTATGAATTTCAAGTTTTAAACTTTAAGATACTAAGTTCTGATTTATCTTAAAGTTAAGATCTTGAAGTTGTGAAGTTATGAATTTCAAGTTTTAAACTTTAAGATACTAAGTTCTGATTTATCTTAAAGTTAAGATCTTGAAGTTGTGAAGTTATGAATTGCAAGTTTTAAACTTTAAGATACTAAGTTCTGATTTATCTTAAAGTTAAGATCTTGAAGTTGTGAAGTTATGAATTGCAAGTTTTAAACTTTAAGCTAAAAACTTTCTGATTTATCTTAAAGTTAAGATCTTGAAGTTGTGAAGTTATGAATTTCAAGTTTTAAACTTTAAGCTAAAAACTTTCTGATTTATCTTAAAGTTAAGATCTTGAAGTTGTGAAGTTATGAATTTCAAGTTTTAAACTTTAAGATACTAAGTTCTGATTTATCTTAAAGTTAAGATCTTGAAGTTGTGAAGTTATGAATTTCAAGTTTTAAACTTTAAGCTAAAAACTTTCTGATTTATCTTAAAGTTAAGATCTTGAAGTTGTGAAGTTATGAATTGCAAGTTTTAAACTTTAAGATACTAAGTTCTGATTTATCTTAAAGTTAAGATCTTGAAGTTGTGAACGAATTGGGAAATCTCGGGTAATAGGAGAAACGGAATAAATAAAACGCAGTAGTTTCACTCTATCGACATGTTTCGACCGAGGTCTCGGTCATCTTCAAGACTATAATAAAAATATAAATATGTTATACAAAGATGTACAATGTAAAGGTCTTTTTTGAATAGTAAATCATGGTTACAGAATTGAGTGATATAATTTTTTTACCTTTAGAGTAGATGTTAATGCGTATTCCGTAGTTATGTACAACATAAATTGTCGAGAGCCAAAACATAAGGTACAGCCAACATATGGGGTTGTGCAGAGCACAACTTACAATTTAAAAAGTACGAAAAATTAAAACAGATTCACAAAAGT
Source organism: Podabrus alpinus (assembly GCA_932274525.1). Taxonomy (NCBI): domain Eukaryota; kingdom Metazoa; phylum Arthropoda; class Insecta; order Coleoptera; family Cantharidae; genus Podabrus; species Podabrus alpinus. Next base: position 211,028 of record CAKNZV010000122.1, read on the forward strand.
TGTTAAAAAGCCAGCGTGGCAAGATGTCAGCTGAACAAGTCAAAACATATGTAGGACCAACCAGTAAAGTTAAAATAAACATGAAAATCTAAAATGTCCTGGTCCTACGTGTCGAAAACTTTAAAAAGTCAAAAAACAAACAACACAAATAAATTCGTGCAATTCAAACTTCGCGCCGTGTCCATAGTTCAAAAATAAACGTACGCCGCTGTGGTGTATTAGTTCAGGTGTCACATTTGTTTACTATGTTGGGAGGTTATGTGAGTCGACGCCCTCGTGTTTTGTTATTGTAGATTTGCAATAGAGCTTTGTATGACGCACTAATAGGATCGAAATCTGTTACCTTGTTAACGTTGGTCTTGTTGTCATCCTCCGCAACAAAGGCCGCCTCCAGGAAAGCTCTCTTAGGGAAATTGGGTTCCTCTGCCAATATCGTGACATCATTACCATCGAAAAAGTGGTTACATTTATTGAGGTGTTCGGAAATTCCGGTTTTGTTGGAGCCCCTCTTCGCATCTCCGACATGTTGAGATATTCTTTTTGAGAGAAGTTGGCTAGTTTGACCCACGTAGGTTTTGTTGCATTCGCAGACGATTTTGTAAACTACACAACTTTTGTATTTTTTAGGCACTTCATCCTTCACTTTGGAAAAAAGTATATTAGACAGCTTGAAGTTTGTGTGAAACGCGAGGCAGATCTCTTCTTTTTTGATGAAGTCTTTTAATATGTCTTTAATTCTGCTCGCCAAGCTAGGATGGTATGTAAGTTTGTGAAAGCGGGTAGCAACCGGGGGTGAACCATCGTTGGAAATCTGTGGTGTTGGAATCTGCACTTTTCTCAACCCGAAGAGGGCACGTTGGACCAATCTTAGTGGGTAGTCATTCTTAAGTAGTTGTTCCTTGAGTTGTAATAGTCGCATGTCACGGAATTTGGGACTCACACAGGTAACGATTCTCATTTTCAATGTATTTATCACACTCATCTTTTGTTGCAGGGGGTGTGATGTGTTGAAATTTAGGAGTCTGTCAGTTGAGGAAGGTTTGGTGTAGAGGTCGGTGTGCATAGTTCCTTGTTCGTCTCTACATACCAACAGGTCCAGGAAGGGAATCTTTCCGTCTTTTTCGAGTTCGTATGTGAATTTAAGTAACGGATCGTAGCTATTTAGGATGTCCAAGCTCGCTTGTATTTTGTTTGATGGCACCGCCAAAAGCATGTCATCAACGTAAAGCATGAGGAAGGGTAGAGTGAATTCGATGGCGCCCATAAAGTTCATAAGAAGGTCATGCATCACGAAATTGGCGAATATTGGGCTACATGGGTCGCCCATTGCCGAGCCAACGAGTTGGGAGTAGAACAATCCATTATACTGAAAGTAGCTATTATCAAAGATTACCTTTATCATGTCCATGAAAACGTGCCTGGGGATGTTTGTGTGCTGGGAGATGAGGTCCCAGTTATTCGTCATGGAGGCAATAACTGCCTCTTTAGAGACGTTTGTGAACAGCGAAGTGACATCGAATGACACCAATATGTAGTCCGTTGGCAAGTTAGAGTTGGTGATAACTTCCATTGCCTTTCGTGAGTTGCTCACGTTAAACGGAAAAGCCGGGATCACATTGACGAGGATGGAGTTAATGTGTTTAGCCAGCGGTATCGACGGAGAGCCAATACAGCTGATCACTGGTCGCAAGGGGATGTTTGGCTTGTGGGCCTTTGGTAAGCCATATGCTCTAGGTGGTCGTGCATTGTAGATAGTTAATTGTTTCTTTTCAGCTTTGGTAATCCACTCACCGTCGTACAATCTGTTGATCATATGGTTAAATTTTGATTGGATGGAGTTAGTAGGATCCCTCTTTAGCACTTTGTAGGTGTTCGTGTCATCAAAGAGGTTGGTCATTTTTGACCTGTAATCTTGTTTGTCCATAATAACTGTAGAGTTGCCCTTATCCGCTCTGAGGACTAGACTCCTATTACCCGAGATTTCCCAATTCGTTCATGACTGGAGCGAGAATCAATTTCAACTGTAACATGGGTTTTTTCAATTACATCGAAATAGAATATGGTCGAGCAGCTACGATAGCCATGAAAGACACGATGAAACTCTCACGAAAGCTTGCTATGGCAAAGAACAGACGTGTATTCCTCCTTCGTTGCAGAACGATGAACGTGTCCCCTAACTTTATCCAACGTAATGTCGCCTGCGTATCTAGTAAACTCATACCCGATCGCAGTGTGCTCCACATTGCAGAAAAGGTGATCAAACGGTTTAAAGACGGTATTCTCGACGTCCACATACGCATGGCCTGCACAGAAATAGAACGTCTTAAAGAAGAACTTCATAAAATCAAAATATATCTTACCTCCATCCTTCCGCCACAATTGGTACAAAGTTTCTTCGATGGTGACAACCACGGTATCCAACCCCTGTTCCTGAGAGTTAGAGGCAATAACGAACGAAAATTCCATAAATTAACCCAAGAGCGAAAATCTAACATCTTGGGTAATGCATCTTGGGTTCTCAACAAATCGACTACCACTATACCCGAAGTTGTCCTGAACACCGTCTCTCTTGGCCCCAAATTTGCGTTGACGCCCCAGCTCAAAGAGTTCCCGATACACGCTTTTTTGGCAGAAGTTGACTACATCACTAACAGCTTAAATACATCACAGGCCAACAAGAACGCTTTGAGAAGTCAAATCTTGAACGTTACCCACAACCTATGTAACAAACAAATACTCAATCGCAACAGTAACCATATTATGGAACAAATACACACCACAAGAAGATTTCTCAAAGATAATCCAGACATTCTAGTCCTCAGAGCGGATAAGGGCAACTCTACAGTTATTATGGACAAACAAGATTACAGGTCAAAAATGACCAACCTCTTTGATGACACGAACACCTACAAAGTGCTAAAGAGGGATCCTACTAACTCCATCCAATCAAAATTTAACCATATGATCAACAGATTGTACGACGGTGAGTGGATTACCAAAGCTGAAAAGAAACAATTAACTATCTACAATGCACGACCACCTAGAGCATATGGCTTACCAAAGGCCCACAAGCCAAACATCCCCTTGCGACCAGTGATCAGCTGTATTGGCTCTCCGTCGATACCGCTGGCTAAACACATTAACTCCATCCTCGTCAATGTGATCCCGGCTTTTCCGTTTAACGTGAGCAACTCACGAAAGGCAATGGAAGTTATCACCAACTCTAACTTGCCAACGGACTACATATTGGTGTCATTCGATGTCACTTCGCTGTTCACAAACGTCTCTAAAGAGGCAGTTATTGCCTCCATGACGAATAACTGGGACCTCATCTCCCAGCACACAAACATCCCCAGGCACGTTTTCATGGACATGATAAAGGTAATCTTTGATAATAGCTACTTTCAGTATAATGGATTGTTCTACTCCCAACTCGTTGGCTCGGCAATGGGCGACCCATGTAGCCCAATATTCGCCAATTTCGTGATGCATGACCTTCTTATGAACTTTATGGGCGCCATCGAATTCACTCTACCCTTCCTCATGCTTTACGTTGATGACATGCTTTTGGCGGTGCCATCAAACAAAATACAAGCGAGCTTGGACATCCTAAATAGCTACGATCCGTTACTTAAATTCACATACGAACTCGAAAAAGACGGAAAGATTCCCTTCCTGGACCTGTTGGTATGTAGAGACGAACAAGGAACTATGCACACCGACCTCTACACCAAACCTTCCTCAACTGACAGACTCCTAAATTTCAACACATCACACCCCCTGCAACAAAAGATGAGTGTGATAAATACATTGAAAATGAGAATCGTTACCTGTGTGAGTCCCAAATTCCGTGACATGCGACTATTACAACTCAAGGAACAACTACTTAAGAATGACTACCCACTAAGATTGGTCCAACGTGCCCTCTTCGGGTTGAGAAAAGTGCAGATTCCAACACCACAGATTTCCAACGATGGTTCACCCCCGGTTGCTACCCGCTTTCACAAACTTACATACCATCCTAGCTTGGCGAGCAGAATTAAAGACATATTAAAAGACTTCATCAAAAAAAAAAAAAAAAAAAGAAGAGATCTGCCTCGCGTTTCACACAAACTTCAAGCTGTCTAATATACTTTTTTCCAAAGTGAAGGATGAAGTGCCTAAAAAATACAAAAGTTGTGTAGTTTACAAAATCGTCTGCGAATGCAACAAAACCTACGTGGGTCAAACTAGCCAACTTCTCTCAAAAAGAATATCTCAACATGTCGGAGATGCGAAGAGGGGCTCCAACAAAACCGGAATTTCCGAACACCTCAATAAATGTAACCACTTTTTCGATGGTAATGATGTCACGATATTGGCAGAGGAACCCAATTTCCCTAAGAGAGCTTTCCTGGAGGCGGCCTTTGTTGCGGAGGATGACAACAAGACCAACGTTAACAAGGTAACAGATTTCGATCCTATTAGTGCGTCATACAAAGCTCTATTGCAAATCTACAATAACAAAACACGAGGGCGTCGACTCACATAACCTCCCAACATAGTAAACAAATGTGACACCTGAACTAATACACCACAGCGGCGTACGTTTATTTTTGAACTATGGACACGGCGCGAAGTTTGAATTGCACGAATTTATTTGTGTTGTTTGTTTTTTGACTTTTTAAAGTTTTCGACACGTAGGACCAGGACATTTTAGATTTTCATGTTTATTTTAACTTTACTGGTTGGTCCTACATATGTTTTGACTTGTTCAGCTGACATCTTGCCACGCTGGCTTTTTAACAACTTTTGTGAATCTGTTTTAATTTTTCGTACTTTTTAAATTGTAAGTTGTGCTCTGCACAACCCCATATGTTGGCTGTACCTTATGTTTTGGCTCTCGACAATTTATGTTGTACATAACTACGGAATACGCATTAACATCTACTCTAAAGGTAAAAAAATTATATCACTCAATTCTGTAACCATGATTTACTATTCAAAAAAGACCTTTACATTGTACATCTTTGTATAACATATTTATATTTTTATTATAGTCTTGAAGATGACCGAGACCTCGGTCGAAACATGTCGATAGAGTGAAACTACTGCGTTTTATTTATTCCGTTTCTCCTATTACCCGAGATTTCCCAATTCGTTCATGACTGGAGCGAGAATCAATTTCAATTGAAGTTGTGAAGTTATGAATTTCAAGTTTTAAACTTTAAGCTAAAAACTTTCTGATTTATCTTAAAGTTAAGATCTTGAAGTTGTGAAGTTATGAATTTCAAGTTTTAAACTTTAAGATACTAAGTTCTGATTTATCTTAAAGTTAAGATCTTGAAGTTGTGAAGTTATGAATTTCAAGTTTTAAACTTTAAGATACTAAGTTCTGATTTATCTTAAAGTTAAGATCTTGAAGTTGTGAAGTTATGAATTGCAAGTTTTAAACTTTAAGATACTAAGTTCTGATTTATCTTAAAGTTAAGATCTTGAAGTTGTGAAGTTATGAATTTCAAGTTTTAAACTTTAAGCTAAAAACTTTCTGATTTATCTTAAAGTTAAGATCTTGAAGTTGTGAAGTTATGAATTTCAAGTTTTAAACTTTAAGCTAAAAACTTTCTGATTTATCTTAAAGTTAAGATCTTGAAGTTGTGAAGTTATGAATTGCAAGTTTTAAACTTTAAGCTAAAAACTTTCTGATTTATCTTAAAGTTAAGATCTTGAAGTTGTGAAGTTATGAATTTCAAGTTTTAAACTTTAAGCTAAAAACTTTCTGATTTATCTTAAAGTTAAGATCTTGAAGTTGTGAAGTTATGAATTTCAAGTTTTAAACTTTAAGATACTAAGTTCTGATTTATCTTAAAGTTAAGATCTTGAAGTTGTGAAGTTATGAATTGCAAGTTTTAAACTTTAAGCTAAAAACTTTCTGATTTATCTTAAAGTTAAGATCTTGAAGTTGTGAAGTTATGAATTTCAAGTTTTAAACTTTAAGATACTAAGTTCTGATTTATCTTAAAGTTAAGATCTTGAAGTTGTGAAGTTATGAATTGCAAGTTTTAAACTTTAAGCTAAAAACTTTCTGATTTATCTTAAAGTTAAGATCTTGAAGTTGTGAAGTTATGAATTTCAAGTTTTAAACTTTAAGATACTAAGTTCTGATTTATCTTAAAGTTAAGATCTTGAAGTTGTGAAGTTATGAATTGCAAGTTTTAAACTTTAAGCTAAAAACTTTCTGATTTATCTTAAAGTTAAGATCTTGAAGTTGTGAAGTTATGAATTTCAAGTTTTAAACTTTAAGATACTAAGTTCTGATTTATCTTAAAGTTAAGATCTTGAAGTTGTGAAGTTATGAATTGCAAGTTTTAAACTTTAAGCTAAAAACTTTCTGATTTATCTTAAAGTTAAGATCTTGAAGTTGTGAAGTTATGAATTTCAAGTTTTAAACTTTAAGCTAAAAACTTTCTGATTTATCTTAAAGTTAAGATCTTGAAGTTGTGAAGTTATGAATTTCAAGTTTTAAACTTTAAGCTAAAAACTTTCTGATTTATCTTAAAGTTAAGATCTTGAAGTTGTGAAGTTATGAATTTCAAGTTTTAAACTTTAAGCTAAAAACTTTCTGATTTATCTTAAAGTTAAGATCTTGAAGTTGTGAAGTTATGAATTGCAAGTTTTAAACTTTAAGCTAAAAACTTTCTGATTTATCTTAAAGTTAAGATCTTGAAGTTGTGAAGTTATGAATTTCAAGTTTTAAACTTTAAGATACTAAGTTCTGATTTATCTTAAAGTTAAGATCTTGAAGTTGTGAAGTTATGAATTTCAAGTTTTAAACTTTAAGATACTAAGTTCTGATTTATCTTAAAGTTAAGATCTTGAAGTTGTGAAGTTATGAATTGCAAGTTTTAAACTTTAAGATACTAAGTTCTGATTTATCTTAAAGTTAAGATCTTGAAGTTGTGAAGTTATGAATTGCAAGTTTTAAACTTTAAGCTAAAAACTTTCTGATTTATCTTAAAGTTAAGATCTTGAAGTTGTGAAGTTATGAATTTCAAGTTTTAAACTTTAAGCTAAAAACTTTCTGATTTATCTTAAAGTTAAGATCTTGAAGTTGTGAAGTTATGAATTGCAAGTTTTAAACTTTAAGCTAAAAACTTTCTGATTTATCTTAAAGTTAAGATCTTGAAGTTGTGAAGTTATGAATTTCAAGTTTTAAACTTTAAGATACTAAGTTCTGATTTATCTTAAAGTTAAGATCTTGAAGTTGTGAAGTTATGAATTTCAAGTTTTAAACTTTAAGATACTAAGTTCTGATTTATCTTAAAGTTAAGATCTTGAAGTTGTGAAGTTATGAATTTCAAGTTTTAAACTTTAAGCTAAAAACTTTCTGATTTATCTTAAAGTTAAGATCTTGAAGTTGTGAAGTTATGAATTTCAAGTTTTAAACTTTAAGCTAAAAACTTTCTGATTTATCTTAAAGTTAAGATCTTGAAGTTGTGAAGTTATGAATTGCAAGTTTTAAACTTTAAGCTAAAAACTTTCTGATTTATCTTAAAGTTAAGATCTTGAAGTTGTGAAGTTATGAATTTCAAGTTTTAAACTTTAAGATACTAAGTTCTGATTTATCTTAAAGTTAAGATCTTGAAGTTGTGAAGTTATGAATTTCAAGTTTTAAACTTTAAGCTAAAAACTTTCTGATTTATCTTAAAGTTAAGATCTTGAAGTTGTGAAGTTATGAATTGCAAGTTTTAAACTTTAAGCTAAAAACTTTCTGATTTATCTTAAAGTTAAGATCTTGAAGTTGTGAAGTTATGAATTTCAAGTTTTAAACTTTAAGATACTAAGTTCTGATTTATCTTAAAGTTAAGATCTTGAAGTTGTGAAGTTATGAATTTCAAGTTTTAAACTTTAAGATACTAAGTTCTGATTTATCTTAAAGTTAAGATCTTGAAGTTGTGAAGTTATGAATTTCAAGTTTTAAACTTTAAGCTAAAAACTTTCTGATTTATCTTAAAGTTAAGATCTTGAAGTTGTGAAGTTATGAATTTCAAGTTTTAAACTTTAAGATACTAAGTTCTGATTTATCTTAAAGTTAAGATCTTGAAGTTGTGAAGTTATGAATTGAAAGTTTTAAACTTTAAGCTAAAAACTTTCTGATTTATCTTAAAGTTAAGATCTTGAAGTTGTGAAGTTATGAATTTCAAGTTTTAAACTTTAAGATACTAAGTTCTGATTTATCTTAAAGTTAAGATCTTGAAGTTGTGAAGTTATGAATTGCAAGTTTTAAACTTTAAGCTAAAAACTTTCTGATTTATCTTAAAGTTAAGATCTTGAAGTTGTGAAGTTATGAATTTCAAGTTTTAAACTTTAAGATACTAAGTTCTGATTTATCTTAAAGTTAAGATCTTGAAGTTGTGAAGTTATGAATTGCAAGTTTTAAACTTTAAGCTAAAAACTTTCTGATTTATCTTAAAGTTAAGATCTTGAAGTTGTGAAGTTATGAATTTCAAGTTTTAAACTTTAAGATACTAAGTTCTGATTTATCTTAAAGTTAAGATCTTGAAGTTGTGAAGTTATGAATTGCAAGTTTTAAACTTTAAGCTAAAAACTTTCTGATTTATCTTAAAGTTAAGATCTTGAAGTTGTGAAGTTATGAATATCAAGTTTTAAACTTTAAGCTAAAAACTTTCTGATTTATCTTAAAGTTAAGATCTTGAAGTTGTGAAGTTATGAATTGCAAGTTTTAAACTTTAAGCTAAAAACTTTCTGATTTATCTTAAAGTTAAGATCTTGAAGTTGTGAAGTTATGAATTTCAAGTTTTAAACTTTAAGCTAAAAACTTTCTGATTTATCTTAAAGTTAAGATCTTGAAGTTGTGAAGTTATGAATTTCAAGTTTTAAACTTTAAGATACTAAGTTCTGATTTATCTTAAAGTTAAGATCTTGAAGTTGTGAAGTTATGAATTGCAAGTTTTAAACTTTAAGCTAAAAACTTTCTGATTTATCTTAAAGTTAAGATCTTGAAGTTGTGAAGTTATGAATTTCAAGTTTTAAACTTTAAGATACTAAGTTCTGATTTATCTTAAAGTTAAGATCTTGAAGTTGTGAAGTTATGAATTGCAAGTTTTAAACTTTAAGATACTAAGTTCTGATTTATCTTAAAGTTAAGATCTTGAAGTTGTGAAGTTATGAATTGCAAGTTTTAAACTTTAAGCTAAAAACTTTCTGATTTATCTTAAAGTTAAGATCTTGAAGTTGTGAAGTTATGAATTTCAAGTTTTAAACTTTAAGCTAAAAACTTTCTGATTTATCTTAAAGTTAAGATCTTGAAGTTGTGAAGTTATGAATTGCAAGTTTTAAACTTTAAGCTAAAAACTTTCTGATTTATCTTAAAGTTAAGATCTTGAAGTTGTGAAGTTATGAATTTCAAGTTTTAAACTTTAAGATACTAAGTTCTGATTTATCTTAAAGTTAAGATCTTGAAGTTGTGAAGTTATGAATTGCAAGTTTTAAACTTTAAGCTAAAAACTTTCTGATTTATCTTAAAGTTAAGATCTTGAAGTTGTGAAGTTATGAATTTCAAGTTTTAAACTTTAAGCTAAAAACTTTCTGATTTATCTTAAAGTTAAGATCTTGAAGTTGTGAAGTTATGAATTTCAAGTTTTAAACTTAAAGCTAAAAACTTTCTGATTTATCTTAAAGTTAAGATCTTGAAGTTGTGAAGTTATGAATTTCAAGTTTTAAACTTTAAGCTAAAAACTTTCTGATTTATCTTAAAGTTAAGATCTTGAAGTTGTGAAGTTATGAATTGCAAGTTTTAAACTTTAAGCTAAAAACTTTCTGATTTATCTTAAAGTTAAGATCTTGAAGTTGTGAAGTTATGAATTTCAAGTTTTAAACTTTAAGATACTAAGTTCTGATTTATCTTAAAGTTAAGATCTTGAAGTTGTGAAGTTATGAATTTCAAGTTTTAAACTTTAAGATACTAAGTTCTGATTTATCTTAAAGTTAAGATCTTGAAGTTGTGAAGTTATGAATTGCAAGTTTTAAACTTTAAGATACTAAGTTCTGATTTATCTTAAAGTTAAGATCTTGAAGTTGTGAAGTTATGAATTGCAAGTTTTAAACTTTAAGCTAAAAACTTTCTGATTTATCTTAAAGTTAAGATCTTGAAGTTGTGAAGTTATGAATTTCAAGTTTTAAACTTTAAGCTAAAAACTTTCTGATTTATCTTAAAGTTAAGATCTTGAAGTTGTGAAGTTATGAATTGCAAGTTTTAAACTTTAAGCTAAAAACTTTCTGATTTATCTTAAAGTTAAGATCTTGAAGTTGTGAAGTTATGAATTTCAAGTTTTAAACTTTAAGATACTAAGTTCTGATTTATCTTAAAGTTAAGATCTTGAAGTTGTGAAGTTATGAATTTCAAGTTTTAAACTTTAAGATACTAAGTTCTGATTTATCTTAAAGTTAAGATCTTGAAGTTGTGAAGTTATGAATTTCAAGTTTTAAACTTTAAGCTAAAAACTTTCTGATTTATCTTAAAGTTAAGATCTTGAAGTTGTGAAGTTATGAATTTCAAGTTTTAAACTTTAAGCTAAAAACTTTCTGATTTATCTTAAAGTTAAGATCTTGAAGTTGTGAAGTTATGAATTGCAAGTTTTAAACTTTAAGCTAAAAACTTTCTGATTTATCTTAAAGTTAAGATCTTGAAGTTGTGAAGTTATGAATTTCAAGTTTTAAACTTTAAGATACTAAGTTCTGATTTATCTTAAAGTTAAGATCTTGAAGTTGTGAAGTTATGAATTTCAAGTTTTAAACTTTAAGCTAAAAACTTTCTGATTTATCTTAAAGTTAAGATCTTGAAGTTGTGAAGTTATGAATTGCAAGTTTTAAACTTTAAGCTAAAAACTTTCTGATTTATCTTAAAGTTAAGATCTTGAAGTTGTGAAGTTATGAATTTCAAGTTTTAAACTTTAAGATACTAAGTTCTGATTTATCTTAAAGTTAAGATCTTGAAGTTGTGAAGTTATGAATTTCAAGTTTTAAACTTTAAGATACTAAGTTCTGATTTATCTTAAAGTTAAGATCTTGAAGTTGTGAAGTTATGAATTTCAAGTTTTAAACTTTAAGCTAAAAACTTTCTGATTTATCTTAAAGTTAAGATCTTGAAGTTGTGAAGTTATGAATTTCAAGTTTTAAACTTTAAGATACTAAGTTCTGATTTATCTTAAAGTTAAGATCTTGAAGTTGTGAAGTTATGAATTGCAAGTTTTAAACTTTAAGCTAAAAACTTTCTGATTTATCTTAAAGTTAAGATCTTGAAGTTGTGAAGTTATGAATTTCAAGTTTTAAACTTTAAGATACTAAGTTCTGATTTATCTTAAAGTTAAGATCTTGAAGTTGTGAAGTTATGAATTGCAAGTTTTAAACTTTAAGCTAAAAACTTTCTGATTTATCTTAAAGTTAAGATCTTGAAGTTGTGAAGTTATGAATTTCAAGTTTTAAACTTTAAGATACTAAGTTCTGATTTATCTAAAAGTTAAGATCTTGAAGTTGTGAAGTTATGAATTGCAAGTTTTAAACTTTAAGCTAAAAACTTTCTGATTTATCTTAAAGTTAAGATCTTGAAGTTGTGAAGTTATGAATTTCAAGTTTTAAACTTTAAGATACTAAGTTCTGATTTATCTTAAAGTTAAGATCTTGAAGTTGTGAAGTTATGAATTGCAAGTTTTAAACTTTAAGCTAAAAACTTTCTGATTTATCTTAAAGTTAAGATCTTGAAGTTGTGAAGTTATGAATTTCAAGTTTTAAACTTTAAGCTAAAAACTTTCTGATTTATCTTAAAGTTAAGATCTTGAAGTTGTGAAGTTATGAATTGCAAGTTTTAAACTTTAAGCTAAAAACTTTCTGATTTATCTTAAAGTTAAGATCTTGAAGTTGTGAAGTTATGAATTTCAAGTTTTAAACTTTAAGCTAAAAACTTTCTGATTTATCTTAAAGTTAAGATCTTGAAGTTGTGAAGTTATGAATTTCAAGTTTTAAACTTTAAGATACTAAGTTCTGATTTATCTTAAAGTTAAGATCTTGAAGTTGTGAAGTTATGAATTGCAAGTTTTAAACTTTAAGCTAAAAACTTTCTGATTTATCTTAAAGTTAAGATCTTGAAGTTGTGAAGTTATGAATTTCAAGTTTTAAACTTTAAGATACTAAGTTCTGATTTATCTTAAAGTTAAGATCTTGAAGTTGTGAAGTTATGAATTGCAAGTTTTAAACTTTAAGATACTAAGTTCTGATTTATCTTAAAGTTAAGATCTTGAAGTTGTGAAGTTATGAATTGCAAGTTTTAAACTTTAAGCTAAAAACTTTCTGATTTATCTTAAAGTTAAGATCTTGAAGTTGTGAAGTTATGAATTTCAAGTTTTAAACTTTAAGCTAAAAACTTTCTGATTTATCTTAAAGTTAAGATCTTGAAGTTGTGAAGTTATGAATTGCAAGTTTTAAACTTTAAGCTAAAAACTTTCTGATTTATCTTAAAGTTAAGATCTTGAAGTTGTGAAGTTATGAATTTCAAGTTTTAAACTTTAAGATACTAAGTTCTGATTTATCTTAAAGTTAAGATCTTGAAGTTGTGAAGTTATGAATTTCAAGTTTTAAACTTTAAGATACTAAGTTCTGATTTATCTTAAAGTTAAGATCTTGAAGTTGTGAAGTTATGAATTGCAAGTTTTAAACTTTAAGATACTAAGTTCTGATTTATCTTAAAGTTAAGATCTTGAAGTTGTGAAGTTATGAATTGCAAGTTTTAAACTTTAAGCTAAAAACTTTCTGATTTATCTTAAAGTTAAGATCTTGAAGTTGTGAAGTTATGAATTTCAAGTTTTAAACTTTAAGCTAAAAACTTTCTGATTTATCTTAAAGTTAAGATCTTGAAGTTGTGAAGTTATGAATTTCAAGTTTTAAACTTTAAGATACTAAGTTCTGATTTATCTTAAAGTTAAGATCTTGAAGTTGTGAAGTTATGAATTTCAAGTTTTAAACTTTAAGCTAAAAACTTTCTGATTTATCTTAAAGTTAAGATCTTGAAGTTGTGAAGTTATGAATTGCAAGTTTTAAACTTTAAGATACTAAGTTCTGATTTATCTTAAAGTTAAGATCTTGAAGTTGTGAAGTTATGAATTTCAAGTTTTAAACTTTAAGCTAAAAACTTTCTGATTTATCTTAAAGTTAAGATCTTGAAGTTGTGAAGTTATGAATTTCAAGTTTTAAACTTTAAGATACTAAGTTCTGATTTATCTTAAAGTTAAGATCTTGAAGTTGTGAAGTTATGAATTTCAAGTTTTAAACTTTAAGATACTAAGTTCTGATTTATCTTAAAGTTAAGATCTTGAAGTTGTGAAGTTATGAATTGCAAGTTTTAAACTTTAAGATACTAAGTTCTGATTTATCTTAAAGTTAAGATCTTGAAGTTGTGAAGTTATGAATTTCAAGTTTTAAACTTTAAGCTAAAAACTTTCTGATTTATCTTAAAGTTAAGATCTTGAAGTTGTGAAGTTATGAATTTCAAGTTTTAAACTTTAAGCTAAAAACTTTCTGATTTATCTTAAAGTTAAGATCTTGAAGTTGTGAAGTTATGAATTGCAAGTTTTAAACTTTAAGCTAAAAACTTTCTGATTTATCTTAAAGTTAAGATCTTGAAGTTGTGAAGTTATGAATTTCAAGTTTTAAACTTTAAGCTAAAAACTTTCTGATTTATCTTAAAGTTAAGATCTTGAAGTTGTGAAGTTATGAATTTCAAGTTTTAAACTTTAAGATACTAAGTTCTGATTTATCTTAAAGTTAAGATCTTGAAGTTGTGAAGTTATGAATTGCAAGTTTTAAACTTTAAGCTAAAAACTTTCTGATTTATCTTAAAGTTAAGATCTTGAAGTTGTGAAGTTATGAATTTCAAGTTTTAAACTTTAAGATACTAAGTTCTGATTTATCTTAAAGTTAAGATCTTGAAGTTGTGAAGTTATGAATTGCAAGTTTTAAACTTTAAGCTAAAAACTTTCTGATTTATCTTAAAGTTAAGATCTTGAAGTTGTGAAGTTATGAATTTCAAGTTTTAAACTTTAAGATACTAAGTTCTGATTTATCTTAAAGTTAAGATCTTGAAGTTGTGAAGTTATGAATTGCAAGTTTTAAACTTTAAGCTAAAAACTTTCTGATTTATCTTAAAGTTAAGATCTTGAAGTTGTGAAGTTATGAATTTCAAGTTTTAAACTTTAAGATACTAAGTTCTGATTTATCTTAAAGTTAAGATCTTGAAGTTGTGAAGTTATGAATTGCAAGTTTTAAACTTTAAGCTAAAAACTTTCTGATTTATCTTAAAGTTAAGATCTTGAAGTTGTGAAGTTATGAATTTCAAGTTTTAAACTTTAAGCTAAAAACTTTCTGATTTATCTTAAAGTTAAGATCTTGAAGTTGTGAAGTTATGAATTTCAAGTTTTAAACTTTAAGCTAAAAACTTTCTGATTTATCTTAAAGTTAAGATCTTGAAGTTGTGAAGTTATGAATTTCAAGTTTTAAACTTTAAGCTAATAACTTTCTGATTTATCTTAAAGTTAAGATCTTGAAGTTGTGAAGTTATGAATTGCAAGTTTTAAACTTTAAGTTAAAAACTTTCTGATTTATCTTAAAGTTAAGATCTTGAAGTTGTGAAGTTATGAATTTCAAGTTTTAAACTTTAAGATACTAAGTTCTGATTTATCTTAAAGTTAAGATCTTGAAGTTGTGAAGTTATGAATTTCAAGTTTTAAACTTTAAGATACTAAGTTCTGATTTATCTTAAAGTTAAGATCTTGAAGTTGTGAAGTTATGAATTGCAAGTTTTAAACTTTAAGATACTAAGTTCTGATTTATCTTAAAGTTAAGATCTTGAAGTTGTGAAGTTATGAATTGCAAGTTTTAAACTTTAAGCTAAAAACTTTCTGATTTATCTTAAAGTTAAGATCTTGAAGTTGTGAAGTTATGAATTTCAAGTTTTAAACTATAAGCTAAAAACTTTCTGATTTATCTTAAAGTTAAGATCTTGAAGTTGTGAAGTTATGAATTGCAAGTTTTAAACTTTAAGCTAAAAACTTTCTGATTTATCTTAAAGTTAAGATCTTGAAGTTGTGAAGTTATGAATTTCAAGTTTTAAACTTTAAGATACTAAGTTCTGATTTATCTTAAAGTTAAGATCTTGAAGTTGTGAAGTTATGAATTTCAAGTTTTAAACTTTAAGATACTAAGTTCTGATTTATCTTAAAGTTAAGATCTTGAAGTTGTGAAGTTATGAATTTCAAGTTTTAAACTTTAAGCTAAAAACTTTCTGATTTATCTTAAAGTTAAGATCTTGAAGTTGTGAAGTTATGAATTTCAAGTTTTAAACTTTAAGCTAAAAACTTTCTGATTTATCTTAAAGTTAAGATCTTGAAGTTGTGAAGTTATGAATTGCAAGTTTTAAACTTTAAGCTAAAAACTTTCTGATTTATCTTAAAGTTAAGATCTTGAAGTTGTGAAGTTATGAATTTCAAGTTTTAAACTTTAAGATACTAAGTTCTGATTTATCTTAAAGTTAAGATCTTGAAGTTGTGAAGTTATGAATTTCAAGTTTTAAACTTTAAGCTAAAAACTTTCTGATTTATCTTAAAGTTAAGATCTTGAAGTTGTGAAGTTATGAATTGCAAGTTTTAAACTTTAAGCTAAAAACTTTCTGATTTATCTTAAAGTTAAGATCTTGAAGTTGTGAAGTTATGAATTTCAAGTTTTAAACTTTAAGATACTAAGTTCTGATTTATCTTAAAGTTAAGATCTTGAAGTTGTGAAGTTATGAATTTCAAGTTTTAAACTTTAAGATACTAAGTTCTGATTTATCTTAAAGTTAAGATCTTGAAGTTGTGAAGTTATGAATTTCAAGTTTTAAACTTTAAGCTAAAAACTTTCTGATTTATCTTAAAGTTAAGATCTTGAAGTTGTGAAGTTATGAATTTCAAGTTTTAAACTTTAAGATACTAAGTTCTGATTTATCTTAAAGTTAAGATCTTGAAGTTGTGAAGTTATGAATTGCAAGTTTTAAACTTTAAGCTAAAAACTTTCTGATTTATCTTAAAGTTAAGATCTTGAAGTTGTGAAGTTATGAATTTCAAGTTTTAAACTTTAAGATACTAAGTTCTGATTTATCTTAAAGTTAAGATCTTGAAGTTGTGAAGTTATGAATTGCAAGTTTTAAACTTTAAGCTAAAAACTTTCTGATTTATCTTAAAGTTAAGATCTTGAAGTTGTGAAGTTATGAATTTCAAGTTTTAAACTTTAAGATACTAAGTTCTGATTTATCTTAAAGTTAAGATCTTGAAGTTGTGAAGTTATGAATTGCAAGTTTTAAACTTTAAGCTAAAAACTTTCTGATTTATCTTAAAGTTAAGATCTTGAAGTTGTGAAGTTATGAATTTCAAGTTTTAAACTTTAAGATACTAAGTTCTGATTTATCTTAAAGTTAAGATCTTGAAGTTGTGAAGTTATGAATTGCAAGTTTTAAACTTTAAGCTAAAAACTTTCTGATTTATCTTAAAGTTAAGATCTTGAAGTTGTGAAGTTATGAATTTCAAGTTTTAAACTTTAAGCTAAAAACTTTCTGATTTATCTTAAAGTTAAGATCTTGAAGTTGTGAAGTTATGAATTGCAAGTTTTAAACTTTAAGCTAAAAACTTTCTGATTTATCTTAAAGTTAAGATCTTGAAGTTGTGAAGTTATGAATTTCAAGTTTTAAACTTTAAGCTAAAAACTTTCTGATTTATCTTAAAGTTAAGATCTTGAAGTTGTGAAGTTATGAATTTCAAGTTTTAAACTTTAAGATACTAAGTTCTGATTTATCTTAAAGTTAAGATCTTGAAGTTGTGAAGTTATGAATTGCAAGTTTTAAACTTTAAGCTAAAAACTTTCTGATTTATCTTAAAGTTAAGATCTTGAAGTTGTGAAGTTATGAATTTCAAGTTTTAAACTTTAAGATACTAAGTTCTGATTTATCTTAAAGTTAAGATCTTGAAGTTGTGAAGTTATGAATTGCAAGTTTTAAACTTTAAGATACTAAGTTCTGATTTATCTTAAAGTTAAGATCTTGAAGTTGTGAAGTTATGAATTGCAAGTTTTAAACTTTAAGCTAAAAACTTTCTGATTTATCTTAAAGTTAAGATCTTGAAGTTGTGAAGTTATGAATTTCAAGTTTTAAACTTTAAGATACTAAGTTCTGATTTATCTTAAAGTTAAGATCTTGAAGTTGTGAAGTTATGAATTTCAAGTTTTAAACTTTAAGCTAAAAACTTTCTGATTTATCTTAAAGTTAAGATCTTGAAGTTGTGAAGTTATGAATTTCAAGTTTTAAACTTTAAGATACTAAGTTCTGATTTATCTTAAAGTTAAGATCTTGAAGTTGTGAAGTTATGAATTTCAAGTTTTAAACTTTAAGCTAAAAACTTTCTGATTTATCTTAAAGTTAAGATCTTGAAGTTGTGAAGTTATGAATTTCAAGTTTTAAACTTTAAGCTAAAAACTTTCTGATTTATCTTAAAGTTAAGATCTTGAAGTTGTGAAGTTATGAATTTCAAGTTTTAAACTTTAAGCTAAAAACTTTCTGATTTATCTTAAAGTTAAGATCTTGAAGTTGTGAAGTTATGAATTTCAAGTTTTAAACTTTAAGCTAAAAACTTTCTGATTTATCTTAAAGTTAAGATCTTGAAGTTGTGAAGTTATGAATTTCAAGTTTTAAACTTTAAGATACTAAGTTCTGATTTATCTTAAAGTTAAGATCTTGAAGTTGTGAAGTTATGAATTTCAAGTTTTAAACTTTAAGATACTAAGTTCTGATTTATCTTAAAGTTAAGATCTTGAAGTTGTGAAGTTATGAATTTCAAGTTTTAAACTTTAAGATACTAAGTTCTGATTTATCTTAAAGTTAAGATCTTGAAGTTGTGAAGTTATGAATTTCAAGTTTTAAACTTTAAGATACTAAGTTCTGATTTATCTTAAAGTTAAGATCTTGAAGTTGTGAAGTTATGAATTGCAAGTTTTAAACTTTAAGCTAAAAACTTTCTGATTTATCTTAAAGTTAAGATCTTGAAGTTGTGAAGTTATGAATTTCAAGTTTTAAACTTTAAGATACTAAGTTCTGATTTATCTTAAAGTTAAGATCTTGAAGTTGTGAAGTTATGAATTTCAAGTTTTAAACTTTAAGCTAAAAACTTTCTGATTTATCTTAAAGTTAAGATCTTGAAGTTGTGAAGTTATGAATTTCAAGTTTTAAACTTTAAGATACTAAGTTCTGATTTATCTTAAAGTTAAGATCTTGAAGTTGTGAAGTTATGAATTTCAAGTTTTAAACTTTAAGATACTAAGTTCTGATTTATCTTAAAGTTAAGATCTTGAAGTTGTGAAGTTATGAATTGCAAGTTTTAAACTTTAAGCTAAAAACTTTCTGATTTATCTTAAAGTTAAGATCTTGAAGTTGTGAAGTTATGAATTTCAAGTTTTAAACTTTAAGCTAAAAACTTTCTGATTTATCTTAAAGTTAAGATCTTGAAGTTGTGAAGTTATGAATTGCAAGTTTTAAACTTTAAGCTAAAAACTTTCTGATTTATCTTAAAGTTAAGATCTTGAAGTTGTGAAGTTATGAATTTCAAGTTTTAAACTTTAAGATACTAAGTTCTGATTTATCTTAAAGTTAAGATCTTGAAGTTGTGAAGTTATGAATTTCAAGTTTTAAACTTTAAGATACTAAGTTCTGATTTATCTTAAAGTTAAGATCTTGAAGTTGTGAAGTTATGAATTTCAAGTTTTAAACTTTAAGCTAAAAACTTTCTGATTTATCTTAAAGTTAAGATCTTGCAGTTGTGAAGTTTTGAATTGCAAGTTTTAAACTTTAAGCTAAAAACTTTCTGATTTATCTTAAAGTTAAGATCTTGAAGTTGTGAAGTTATGAATTTCAAGTTTTAAACTTTAAGATACTAAGTTCTGATTTATCTTAAAGTTAAGATCTTGAAGTTGTGAAGTTATGAATTGCAAGTTTTAAACTTTAAGCTAAAAACTTTCTGATTTATCTTAAAGTTAAGATCTTGAAGTTGTGAAGTTATGAATTTCAAGTTTTAAACTTTAAGATACTAAGTTCTGATTTATCTTAAAGTTAAGATCTTGAAGTTGTGAAGTTATGAATTGCAAGTTTTAAACTTTAAGATACTAAGTTCTGATTTATCTTAAAGTTAAGATCTTGAAGTTGTGAAGTTATGAATTGCAAGTTTTAAACTTTAAGCTAAAAACTTTCTGATTTATCTTAAAGTTAAGATCTTGAAGTTGTGAAGTTATGAATTTCAAGTTTTAAACTTTAAGATACTAAGTTCTGATTTATCTTAAAGTTAAGATCTTGAAGTTGTGAAGTTATGAATTGCAAGTTTTAAACTTTAAGCTAAAAACTTTCTGATTTATCTTAAAGTTAAGATCTTGAAGTTGTGAAGTTATGAATTTCAAGTTTTAAACTTTAAGATACTAAGTTCTGATTTATCTTAAAGTTAAGATCTTGAAGTTGTGAAGTTATGAATTGCAAGTTTTAAATTTTAAGCTAAAAACTTTCTGATTTATCTTAAAGTTAAGATCTTGAAGTTGTGAAGTTATGAATTTCAAGTTTTAAACTTTAAGATACTAAGTTCTGAATTATCTTAAAGTTAAGATCTTGAAGTTGTGAAGTTATGAATTTCAAGTTTTAAACTTTAAGCTAAAAACTTTCTGATTTATCTTAAAGTTAAGATCTTGAAGTTGTGAAGTTATGAATTGCAAGTTTTAAACTTTAAGCTAAAAACTTTCTGATTTATCTTAAAGTTAAGATCTTGAAGTTGTGAAGTTATGAATTGCAAGTTTTAAACTTTAAGCTAAAAACTTTCTGATTTATCTTAAAGTTAAGATCTTGAAGTTGTGAAGTTATGAATTTCAAGTTTCAAACTTTAAGATACTAAGTTCTGATTTATCTTAAAGTTAAGATCTTGAAGTTGTGAAGTTATGAATTTCAAGTTTTAAACTTTAAGATACTAAGTTCTGATTTATCTTAAAGTTAAGATCTTGAAGTTGTGAAGTTATGAATTGCAAGTTTTAAACTTTAAGCTAAAAACTTTCTGATTTATCTTAAAGTTAAGATCTTGAAGTTGTGAAGTTATGAATTTCAAGTTTTAAACTTTAAGATACTAAGTTCTGATTTATCTTAAAGTTAAGATCTTGAAGTTGTGAAGTTATGAATTTCAAGTTTTAAACTTTAAGCTAAAAACTTTCTGATTTATCTTAAAGTTAAGATCTTGAAGTTGTGAAGTTATGAATTGCAAGTTTTAAACTTTAAGCTAAAAACTTTCTGATTTATCTTAAAGTTAAGATCTTGAAGTTGTGAAGTTATGAATTGCAAGTTTTAAACTTTAAGCTAAAAACTTTCTGATTTATCTTAAAGTTAAGATCTTGAAGTTGTGAAGTTATGAATTTCAAGTTTTAAACTTTAAGATACTAAGTTCTGATTTATCTTAAAGTTAAGATCTTGAAGTTGTGAAGTTATGAATTTCAAGTTTTAAACTTTAAGATACTAAGTTCTGATTTATCTTAAAGTTAAGATCTTGAAGTTGTGAAGTTATGAATTTCAAGTTTTAAACTTTAAGCTAAAAACTTTCTGATTTATCTTAAAGTTAAGATCTTGAAGTTGTGAAGTTATGAATTGCAAGTTTTAAACTTTAAGCTAAAAACTTTCTGATTTATCTTAAAGTTAATATCTTGAAGTTGTGAAGTTATGAATTTCAAGTTTTAAACTTTAAGCTAAAAACTTTCTGATTTATCTTAAAGTTAAGATCTTGAAGTTGTGAAGTTATGAATTTCAAGTTTTAAACTTTAAGATACTAAGTTCTGATTTATCGTAAAGTTAAGATCTTGAAGTTGTGAAGTTATGAATTGCAAGTTTTAAACTTTAAGCTAAAAACTTTCTGATTTATCTTAAAGTTAAGATCTTGAAGTTGTGAAGTTATGAATTACAAGTTTTAAACTTTAAGCTAAAAACTTTCTGATTTATCTTAAAGTTAAGATCTTGAAGTTGTGAAGTTATGAATTTCAAGTTTTAAACTTTAAGCTAAAAACTTTCTGATTTATCTTAAAGTTAAGATCTTGAAGTTGTGAAGTTATGAATTGCAAGTTTTAAACTTTAAGCTAAAAACTTTCTGATTTATCTTAAAGTTAAGATCTTGAAGTTGTGAAGTTATGAATTTCAAGTTTTAAACTTTAAGATACTAAGTTCTGATTTATCTTAAAGTTAAGATCTTGAAGTTGTGAAGTTATGAATTGCAAGTTTTAAACTTTAAGCTAAAAACTTTCTGATTTATCTTAAAGTTAAGATCTTGAAGTTGTGAAGTTATGAATTTCAAGTTTTAAACTTTAAGATACTAAGTTCTGATTTATCTTAAAGTTAAGATCTTGAAGTTGTGAAGTTATGAATTGCAAGTTTTAAACTTTAAGCTAAAAACTTTCTGATTTATCTTAAAGTTAAGATCTTGAAGTTGTGAAGTTATGAATTTCAAGTTTTAAACTTTAAGATACTAAGTTCTGATTTATCTTAAAGTTAAGATCTTGAAGTTGTGAAGTTATGAATTGCAAGTTTTAAACTTTAAGCTAAAAACTTTCTGATTTAGCTTAAAGTTAAGATCTTGAAGTTGTGAAGTTATGAATTGCAAGTTTTAAACTTTAAGCTAAAAACTTTCTGATTTATCTTAAAGTTAAGATCTTGAAGTTGTGAAGTTATGAATTTCAAGTTTTAAACTTTAAGATACTAAGTTCTGATTTATCTTAAAGTTAAGATCTTGAAGTTGTGAAGTTATGAATTTCAAGTTTTAAACTTTAAGATACTAAGTTCTGATTTATCTTAAAGTTAAGATCTTGAAGTTGTGAAGTTATGAATTGCAAGTTTTAAACTTTAAGCTAAAAACTTTCTGATTTATCTTAAAGTTAAGATCTTGAAGTTGTGAAGTTATGAATTTCAAGTTTTAAACTTTAAGATACTAAGTTCTGATTTATCTTAAAGTTAAGATCTTGAAGTTGTGAAGTTATGAATTTCAAGTTTTAAACTTTAAGCTAAAAACTTTCTGATTTATCTTAAAGTTAAGATCTTGAAGTTGTGAAGTTATGAATTTCAAGTTTTAAACTTTAAGATACTAAGTTCTGATTTATCTTAAAGTTAAGATCTTGAAGTTGTGAAGTTATGAATTTCAAGTTTTAAACTTTAAGATACTAAGTTCTGATTTATCTTAAAGTTAAGATCTTGAAGTTGTGAAGTTATGAATTGCAAGTTTTAAACTTTAAGCTAAAAACTTTCTGATTTATCTTAAAGTTAAGATCTTGAAGTTGTGAAGTTATGAATTTCAAGTTTTAAACTTTAAGCTAAAAACTTTCTGATTTATCTTAAAGTTAAGATCTTGAAGTTGTGAAGTTATGAATTGCAAGTTTTAAACTTTAAGCTAAAAACTTTCTGATTTATCTTAAAGTTAAGATCTTGAAGTTGTGAAGTTATGAATTTCAAGTTTTAAACTTTAAGATACTAAGTTCTGATTTATCTTAAAGTTAAGATCTTGAAGTTGTGAAGTTATGAATTTCAAGTTTTAAACTTTAAGATACTAAGTTCTGATTTATCTTAAAGTTAAGATCTTGAAGTTGTGAAGTTATGAATTTCAAGTTTTAAACTTTAAGCTAAAAACTTTCTGATTTATCTTAAAGTTAAGATCTTGAAGTTGTGAAGTTATGAATTGCAAGTTTTAAACTTTAAGCTAAAAACTTTCTGATTTATCTTAAAGTTAAGATCTTGAAGTTGTGAAGTTATGAATTGCAAGTTTTAAACTTTAAGCTAAAAACTTTCTGATTTATCTTAAAGTTAAGATCTTGAAGTTGTGAAGTTATGAATTGCAAGTTTTAAACTTTAAGCTAAAAACTTTCTGATTTATCTTAAAGTTAAGATCTTGAAGTTGTGAAGTTATGAATTTCAAGTTTTAAACTTTAAGATACTAAGTTCTGATTTATCTTAAAGTTAGGATCTTGAAGTTGTGAAGTTATGAATTTCAAGTTTTAAACTTTAAGATACTAAGTTCTGATTTATCTTAAAGTTAAGATCTTGAAGTTGTGAAGTTATGAATTTCAAGTTTTAAACTTTAAGATACTAAGTTCTGATTTATCTTAAAGTTAAGATCTTGAAGTTGTGAAGTTATGAATTTCAAGTTTTAAACTTTAAGATACTAAGTTCTGATTTATCTTAAAGTTAAGATCTTGAAGTTGTGAAGTTATGAATTGCAAGTTTTAAACTTTAAGCTAAATACTTTCTGATTTATCTTAAAGTTAAGATCTTGAAGTTGTGAAGTTATGAATTTCAAGTTTTAAACTTTAAGATACTAAGTTCTGATTTATCTTAAAGTTAAGATCTTGAAGTTGTGAAGTTATGAATTTCAAGTTTTAAACTTTAAGCTAAAAACTTTCTGATTTATCTTAAAGTTAAGATCTTGAAGTTGTGAAGTTATGAATTGCAAGTTTTAAACTTTAAGCTAAAAACTTTCTGATTTATCTTAAAGTTAAGATCTTGAAGTTGTGAAGTTATGAATTGCAAGTTTTAAACTTTAAGCTAAAAACTTTCTGATTTATCTTAAAGTTAAGATCTTGAAGTTGTGAAGTTATGAATTGCAAGTTTTAAACTTTAAGCTAAAAACTTTCTGATTTATCTTAAAGTTAAGATCTTGAAGTTGTGAAGTTATGAATTTCAAGTATTAAACTTTAAGATACTAAGTTCTGATTTATCTTAAAGTTAAGATCTTGAAGTTGTGAAGTTATGAATTGCAAGTTTTAAACTTTAAGATACTAAGTTCTGATTTATCTTAAAGTTAAGATCTTGAAGTTGTGAAGTTATGAATTGCAAGTTTTAAACTTTAAGCTAAAAACTTTCTGATTTATCTTAAAGTTAAGATCTTGAAGCTGTGAAGTTATGAATTGCAAGTTTTAAACTTTAAGCTAAAAACTTTCTGATTTATCTTAAAGTTAAGATCTTGAAGTTGTGAAGTTATGAATTGCAAGTTTTAAACTTTAAGCTAAAAACTTTCTGATTTATCTTAAAGTTAAGATCTTGAAGTTGTGAAGTTATGAATTTCAAGTTTTAAACTTTAAGATACTAAGTTCTGATTTATCTTAAAGTTAAGATCTTGAAGTTGTGAAGTTATGAATTTCAAGTTTTAAACTTTAAGATACTAAGTTCTGATTTATCTTAAAGTTAAGATCTTGAAGTTGTGAAGTTATGAATTGCAAGTTTTAAACTTTAAGATACTAAGTTCTGATTTATCTTAAAGTTAAGATCTTGAAGTTGTGAAGTTATGAATTTCAAGTTTTAAACTTTAAGCTAAAAACTTTCTGATTTATCTTAAAGTTAAGATCTTGAAGTTGTGAAGTTATGAATTTCAAGTTTTAAACTTTAAGATACTAAGTTCTGATTTATCTTAAAGTTAAGATCTTGAAGTTGTGAAGTTATGAATTGCAAGTTTTAAACTTTAAGATACTAAGTTCTGATTTATCTTAAAGTTAAGATCTTGAAGTTGTGAAGTTATGAATTGCAAGTTTTAAACTTTAAGCTAAAAACTTTCTGATTTATCTTAAAGTTAAGATCTTGAAGTTGTGAAGTTATGAATTGCAAGTTTTAAACTTTAAGCTAAAAACTTTCTGATTTATCTTAAAGTTAAGATCTTGAAGTTGTGAAGTTATGAATTTCAAGTTTTAAACTTTAAGCTAAAAACTTTCTGATTTATCTTAAAGTTAAGATCTTGAAGTTGTGAAGTTATGAATTTCAAGTTTTAAACTTTAAGCTAAAAACTTTCTGATTTATCTTAAAGTTAAGATCTTGAAGTTGTGAAGTTATGAATTTCAAGTTTTAAACTTTAAGCTAAAAACTTTCTGATTTATCTTAAAGTTAAGATCTTGAAGTTGTGAAGTTATGAATTGCAAGTTTTAAACTTTAAGCTAAAAACTTTCTGATTTATCTTAAAGTTAAGATCTTGAAGTTGTGAAGTTATGAATTTCAAGTTTTAAACTTTAAGATACTAAGTTCTGATTTATCTTAAAGTTAAGATCTTGAAGTTGTGAAGTTATGAATTTCAAGTTTTAAACTTTAAGCTAAAAACTTTCTGATTTATCTTAAAGTTAAGATCTTGAAGTTGTGAAGTTATGAATTGCAAGTTTTAAACTTTAAGCTAAAAACTTTCTGATTTATCTTAAAGTTAAGATCTTGAAGTTGTGAAGTTATGAATTGCAAGTTTTAAACTTTAAGCTAAAAACTTTCTGATTTATCTTAAAGTTAAGATCTTGAAGTTGTGAAGTTATGAATTTCAAGTTTTAAACTTTAAGATACTAAGTTCTGATTTATCTTAAAGTTAAGATCTTGAAGTTGTGAAGTTATGAATTTCAAGTTTTAAACTTTAAGATACTAAGTTCTGATTTATCTTAAAGTTAAGATCTTGAAGTTGTGAAGTTATGAATTTCAAGTTTTAAACTTTAAGCTAAAAACTTTCTGATTTATCTTAAAGTTAAGATCTTGAAGTTGTGAAGTTATGAATTGCAAGTTTTAAACTTTAAGCTAAAAACTTTCTGATTTATCTTAAAGTTAATATCTTGAAGTTGTGAAGTTATGAATTTCAAGTTTTAAACTTTAAGCTAAAAACTTTCTGATTTATCTTAAAGTTAAGATCTTGAAGTTGTGAAGTTATGAATTTCAAGTTTTAAACTTTAAGATACTAAGTTCTGATTTATCTTAAAGTTAAGATCTTGAAGTTGTGAAGTTATGAATTGCAAGTTTTAAACTTTAAGCTAAAAACTTTCTGATTTATCTTAAAGTTAAGATCTTGAAGTTGTGAAGTTATGAATTTCAAGTTTTAAACTTTAAGATACTAAGTTCTGATTTATCTTAAAGTTAAGATCTTGAAGTTGTGAAGTTATGAATTTCAAGTTTTAAACTTTAAGCTAAAAACTTTCTGATTTATCTTAAAGTTAAGATCTTGAAGTTGTGAAGTTATGAATTTCAAGTTTTAAACTTTAAGCTAAAAACTTTCTGATTTAGCTTAAAGTTAAGATCTTGAAGTTGTGAAGTTATGAATTGCAAGTTTTAAACTTTAAGCTAAAAACTTTCTGATTTATCTTAAAGTTAAGATCTTGAAGTTGTGAAGTTATGAATTTCAAGTTTTAAACTTTAAGATACTAAGTTCTGATTTATCTTAAAGTTAAGATCTTGAAGTTGTGAAGTTATGAATTTCAAGTTTTAAACTTTAAGATACTAAGTTCTGATTTATCTTAAAGTTAAGATCTTGAAGTTGTGAAGTTATGAATTTCAAGTTTTAAACTTTAAGATACTAAGTTCTGATTTATCTTAAAGTTAAGATCTTGAAGTTGTGAAGTTATGAATTGCAAGTTTTAAACTTTAAGCTAAAAACTTTCTGATTTATCTTAAAGTTAAGATCTTGAAGTTGTGAAGTTATGAATTTCAAGTTTTAAACTTTAAGATACTAAGTTCTGATTTATCTTAAAGTTAAGATCTTGAAGTTGTGAAGTTATGAATTTCAAGTTTTAAACTTTAAGCTAAAAACTTTCTGATTTATCTTAAAGTTAAGATCTTGAAGTTGTGAAGTTATGAATTTCAAGTTTTAAACTTTAAGATACTAAGTTCTGATTTATCTTAAAGTTAAGATCTTGAAGTTGTGAAGTTATGAATTTCAAGTTTTAAACTTTAAGATACTAAGTTCTGATTTATCTTAAAGTTAAGATCTTGAAGTTGTGAAGTTATGAATTGCAAGTTTTAAACTTTAAGCTAAAAACTTTCTGATTTATCTTAAAGTTAAGATCTTGAAGTTGTGAAGTTATGAATTTCAAGTTTTAAACTTTAAGCTAAAAACTTTCTGATTTATCTTAAAGTTAAGATCTTGAAGTTGTGAAGTTATGAATTGCAAGTTTTAAACTTTAAGCTAAAAACTTTCTGATTTATCTTAAAGTTAAGATCTTGAAGTTGTGAAGTTATGAATTTCAAGTTTTAAACTTTAAGATACTAAGTTCTGATTTATCTTAAAGTTAAGATCTTGAAGTTGTGAAGTTATGAATTTCAAGTTTTACACTTTAAGATACTAAGTTCTGATTTATCTTAAAGTTAAGATCTTGAAGTTGTGAAGTTATGAATTTCAAGTTTTAAACTTTAAGCTAAAAACTTTCTGATTTATCTTAAAGTTAAGATCTTGAAGTTGTGAAGTTATGAATTGCAAGTTTTAAACTTTAAGCTAAAAACTTTCTGATTTATCTTAAAGTTAAGATCTTGAAGTTGTGAAGTTATGAATTGCAAGTTTTAAACTTTAAGCTAAAAACTTTCTGATTTATCTTAAAGTTAAGATCTTGAAGTTGTGAAGTTATGAATTGCAAGTTTTAAACTTTAAGCTAAAAACTTTCTGATTTATCTTAAAGTTAAGATCTTGAAGTTGTGAAGTTATGAATTTCAAGTTTTAAACTTTAAGATACTAAGTTCTGATTTATCTTAAAGTTAGGATCTTGAAGTTGTGAAGTTATGAATTTCAAGTTTTAAACTTTAAGATACTAAGTTCTGATTTATCTTAAAGTTAAGATCTTGAAGTTGTGAAGTTATGAATTTCAAGTTTTAAACTTTAAGATACTAAGTTCTGATTTATCTTAAAGTTAAGATCTTGAAGTTGTGAAGTTATGAATTTCAAGTTTTAAACTTTAAGATACTAAGTTCTGATTTATCTTAAAGTTAAGATCTTGAAGTTGTGAAGTTATGAATTGCAAGTTTTAAACTTTAAGCTAAATACTTTCTGATTTATCTTAAAGTTAAGATCTTGAAGTTGTGAAGTTATGAATTTCAAGTTTTAAACTTTAAGATACTAAGTTCTGATTTATCTTAAAGTTAAGATCTTGAAGTTGTGAAGTTATGAATTTCAAGTTTTAAACTTTAAGCTAAAAACTTTCTGATTTATCTTAAAGTTAAGATCTTGAAGTTGTGAAGTTATGAATTGCAAGTTTTAAACTTTAAGTTAAAAACTTTCTGATTTATCTTAAAGTTAAGATCTTGAAGTTGTGAAGTTATGAATTGCAAGTTTTAAACTTTAAGCTAAAAACTTTCTGATTTATCTTAAAGTTAAGATCTTGAAGTTGTGAAGTTATGAATTGCAAGTTTTAAACTTTAAGCTAAAAACTTTCTGATTTATCTTAAAGTTAAGATCTTGAAGTTGTGAAGTTATGAATTTCAAGTATTAAACTTTAAGATATTAAGTTCTGATTTATCTTAAAGTTAAGATCTTGAAGTTGTGAAGTTATGAATTGCAAGTTTTAAACTTTAAGATACTAAGTTCTGATTTATCTTAAAGTTAAGATCTTGAAGTTGTGAAGTTATGAATTGCAAGTTTTAAACTTTAAGCTAAAAACTTTCTGATTTATCTTAAAGTTAAGATCTTGAAGCTGTGAAGTTATGAATTTCAAGTTTTAAACTTTAAGATACTAAGTTCTGATTTATCTTAAAGTTAAGATCTTGAAGTTGTGAAGTTATGAATTTCAAGTTTTAAACTTTAAGCTAAAAACTTTCTGATTTATCTTAAAGTTAAGATCTTGAAGTTGTGAAGTTATGAATTGCAAGTTTTAAACTTTAAGCTAAAAACTTTCTGATTTATCTTAAAGTTAAGATCTTGAAGTTGTGAAGTTATGAATTGCAAGTTTTAAACTTTAAGCTAAAAACTTTCTGATTTATCTTAAAGTTAAGATCTTGAAGTTGTGAAGTTATGAATTGCAAGTTTTAAACTTTAAGCTAAAAACTTTCTGATTTATCTTAAAGTTAAGATCTTGAAGTTGTGAAGTTATGAATTTCAAGTTTTAAACTTTAAGATACTAAGTTCTGATTTATCTTAAAGTTAAGATCTTGAAGTTGTGAAGTTATGAATTTCAAGTTTTAAACTTTAAGATACTAAGTTCTGATTTATCTTAAAGTTAAGATCTTGAAGTTGTGAAGTTATGAATTGCAAGTTTTAAACTTTAAGATACTAAGTTCTGATTTATCTTAAAGTTAAGATCTTGAAGTTGTGAAGTTATGAATTTCAAGTTTTAAACTTTAAGCTAAAAACTTTCTGATTTATCTTAAAGTTAAGATCTTGAAGTTGTGAAGTTATGAATTTCAAGTTTTAAACTTTAAGATACTAAGTTCTGATTTATCTTAAAGTTAAGATCTTGAAGTTGTGAAGTTATGAATTGCAAGTTTTAAACTTTAAGATACTAAGTTCTGATTTATCTTAAAGTTAAGATCTTGAAGTTGTGAAGTTATGAATTGCAAGTTTTAAACTTTAAGCTAAAAACTTTCTGATTTATCTTAAAGTTAAGATCTTGAAGTTGTGAAGTTATGAATTTCAAGTTTTAAACTTTAAGATACTAAGTTCTGATTTATCTTAAAGTTAAGATCTTGAAGTTGTGAAGTTATGAATTTCAAGTTTTAAACTTTAAGCTAAAAACTTTCTGATTTATCTTAAAGTTAAGATCTTGAAGTTGTGAAGTTATGAATTGCAAGTTTTAAACTTTAAGCTAAAAACTTTCTGATTTATCTTAAAGTTAAGATCTTGAAGTTGTGAAGTTATGAATTGCAAGTTTTAAACTTTAAGCTAAAAACTTTCTGATTTATCTTAAAGTTAAGATCTTGAAGTTGTGAAGTTATGAATTGCAAGTTTTAAACTTTAAGCTAAAAACTTTCTGATTTATCTTAAAGTTAAGATCTTGAAGTTGTGAAGTTATGAATTGCAAGTTTTAAACTTTAAGCTAAAAACTTTCTGATTTATCTTAAAGTTAAGATCTTGAAGTTGTGAAGTTATGAATTTCAAGTTTTAAACTTTAAGATACTAAGTTCTGATTTATCTTAAAGTTAAGATCTTGAAGTTGTGAAGTTATGAATTTCAAGTTTTAAACTTTAAGCTAAAAACTTTCTGATTTATCTTAAAGTTAAGATCTTGAAGTTGTGAAGTTATGAATTGCAAGTTTTAAACTTTAAGCTAAAAACTTTCTGATTTATCTTAAAGTTAAGATCTTGAAGTTGTGAAGTTATGAATTTCAAGTTTTAAACTTTAAGCTAAAAACTTTCTGATTTATCTTAAAGTTAAGATCTTGAAGTTGTGAAGTTATGAATTTCAAGTTTTAAACTTTAAGATACTAAGTTCTGATTTATCTTAAAGTTAAGATCTTGAAGTTGTGAAGTTATGAATTGCAAGTTTTAAACTTTAAGATACTAAGTTCTGATTTATCTTAAAGTTAAGATCTTGAAGTTGTGAAGTTATGAATTGCAAGTTTTAAACTTTAAGCTAAAAACTTTCTGATTTATCTTAAAGTTAAGATCTTGAAGTTGTGAAGTTATGAATTGCAAGTTTTAAACTTTAAGCTAAAAACTTTCTGATTTATCTTAAAGTTAAGATCTTGAAGTTGTGAAGTTATGAATTTCAAGTTTTAAACTTTAAGCTAAAAACTTTCTGATTTATCTTAAAGTTAAGATCTTGAAGTTGTGAAGTTATGAATTTCAAGTTTTAAACTTTAAGATACTAAGTTCTGATTTATCTTAAAGTTAAGATCTTGAAGTTGTGAAGTTATGAATTTCAAGTTTTAAACTTTAAGATACTAAGTTCTGATTTATCTTAAAGTTAAGATCTTGAAGTTGTGAAGTTATGAATTGCAAGTTTTAAACTTTAAGCTAAAAACTTTCTGATTTATCTTAAAGTTAAGATCTTGAAGTTGTGAAGTTATGAATTTCAAGTTTTAAACTTTAAGATACTAAGTTCTGATTTATCTTAAAGTTAAGATCTTGAAGTTGTGAAGTTATGAATTTCAAGTTTTAAACTTTAAGCTAAAAACTTTCTGATTTATCTTAAAGTTAAGATCTTGAAGTTGTGAAGTTATGAATTGCAAGTTTTAAACTTTAAGCTAAAAACTTTCTGATTTATCTTAAAGTTAAGATCTTGAAGTTGTGAAGTTATGAATTTCAAGTTTTAAACTTTAAGATACTAAGTTCTGATTTATCTTAAAGTTAAGATCTTGAAGTTGTGAAGTTATGAATTTCAAGTTTTAAACTTTAAGATACTAAGTTCTGATTTATCTTAAAGTTAAGATCTTGAAGTTGTGAAGTTATGAATTGCAAGTTTTAAACTTTAAGCTAAAAACTTTCTGATTTATCTTAAAGTTAAGATCTTGAAGTTGTGAAGTTATGAATTTCAAGTTTTAAACTTTAAGATACTAAGTTCTGATTTATCTTAAAGTTAAGATCTTGAAGTTGTGAAGTTATGAATTTCAAGTTTTAAACTTTAAGCTAAAAACTTTCTGATTTATCTTAAAGTTAAGATCTTGAAGTTGTGAAGTTATGAATTGCAAGTTTTAAACTTTAAGCTAAAAACTTTCTGATTTATCTTAAAGTTAAGATCTTGAAGTTGTGAAGTTATGAATTGCAAGTTTTAAACTTTAAGCTAAAAACTTTCTGATTTATCTTAAAGTTAAGATCTTGAAGTTGTGAAGTTATGAATTGCAAGTTTTAAACTTTAAGCTAAAAACTTTCTGATTTATCTTAAAGTTAAGATCTTGAAGTTGTGAAGTTATGAATTTCAAGTTTTAAACTTTAAGATACTTAGTTCTGATTTATCTTAAAGTTAAGATCTTGAAGTTGTGAAGTTATGAATTGCAAGTTTTAAACTTTAAGATACTAAGTTCTGATTTATCTTAAAGTTAAGATCTTGAAGTTGTGAAGTTATGAATTGCAAGTTTTAAACTTTAAGCTAAAAACTTTCTGATTTATCTTAAAGTTAAGATCTTGAAGTTGTGAAGTTATGAATTTCAAGTTTTAAACTTTAAGATACTAAGTTCTGATTTATCTTAAAGTTAAGATCTTGAAGTTGTGAAGTTATGAATTTCAAGTTTTAAACTTTAAGCTAAAAACTTTCTGATTTATCTTAAAGTTAAGATCTTGAAGTTGTGAAGTTATGAATTGCAAGTTTTAAACTTTAAGCTAAAAACTTTCTGATTTATCTTAAAGTTAAGATCTTGAAGTTGTGAAGTTATGAATTGCAAGTTTTAAACTTTAAGCTAAAAACTTTCTGATTTATCTTAAAGTTAAGATCTTGAAGTTGTGAAGTTATGAATTGCAAGTTTTAAACTTTAAGCTAAAAACTTTCTGATTTATCTTAAAGTTAAGATCTTGAAGTTGTGAAGTTATGAATTTCAAGTTTTAAACTTTAAGATACTAAGTTCTGATTTATCTTAAAGTTAAGATCTTGAAGTTGTGAAGTTATGAATTTCAAGTTTTAAACTTTAAGATACTAAGTTCTGATTTATCTTAAAGTTAAGATCTTGAAGTTGTGAAGTTATGAATTGCAAGTTTTAAACTTTAAGATACTAACGGGCATAGGGGAACGTACTAAAGAAAACAATTGCTGTTTCGACCGGTTTCGACTAAATGCTAGTCATCATCAGGACTATATTGGACAAAATACATGGCATTATTAATACAATCAACAATTACACATTACAGATGAAGTTGTTACCTCAGACAGCGGATGGGACGTCTTCATATAAAGTACAAAATATATAAAACACGTGGAAGCATCCATTGGGGGAAGCCACAGTAAAAAATACTTAAAAATTAAAATGAACACAACACAAAATGAATTACTGGTCCGCAACGAAACAAAGCCAGCCATGCGAATGATAACAAATAAGACAAAACTGTTCAAACTTCAGTAAATAAAAATAACTAACAACACTATGAGCAACATAACCAAACTTAACAAAACAATTAAAAATTTTTCCCACCAAGGTTGTGCGAATGTCTTTTCACCACTCTGAGTTGAATGTGATGATTCCGATGTCCAAGGGTTTGAGCTGTGCAACGGGAAGAATCCCTTGGTGCTCCTGTAGGATGTAGTGTCATCGTCAGCTAGAGTTGAGGATATGTGTAGGCCGAAGTGGCAGGTCCATTATTTTCACTGTTGTAGAAGTGGGCCTCGTAGTAACAATTTAGGGTGTTCCTCATGTATAATCCAATAG
Organism: Podabrus alpinus; assembly: GCA_932274525.1. NCBI lineage: Eukaryota > Metazoa > Arthropoda > Insecta > Coleoptera > Cantharidae > Podabrus > Podabrus alpinus. Next base: position 244,154 of record CAKNZV010000122.1, read on the forward strand.
TTCAACCACGCGTCTAACCCAATATTCAATAAAAAGTTGAATCTCGTCCCAAATGGGACGAGATTCAACTTTTTATTTAAGATACTAAGTTCTGATTTATCTTAAAGTTAAGATCTTGAAGTTGTGAAGTTATGAATTTCAAGTTTTAAACTTTAAGCTAAAAACTTTCTGATTTATCTTAAAGTTAAGATCTTGAAGTTGTGAAGTTATGAATTTCAAGTTTTAAACTTTAAACTAAAAACTTTCTGATTTATCTTAAAGTTAAGATCTTGAAGTTGTGAAGTTATGAATTTCAAGTTTTAAACTTTAAGATACTAAGTTCTGATTTATCTTAAAGTTAAGATCTTGAAGTTGTGAAGTTATGAATTGCAAGTTTTAAACTTTAAGCTAAAAACTTTCTGATTTATCTTAAAGTTAAGATCTTGAAGTTGTGAAGTTATGAATTTCAAGTTTTAAACTTTAAGATACTTAGTTCTGATTTATCTTAAAGTTAAGATCTTGAAGTTGTGAAGTTATGAATTTCAAGTTTTAAACTTTAAGATACTAAGTTCTGATTTATCTTAAAGTTAAGATCTTGAAGTTGTGAAGTTATGAATTGCAAGTTTTAAACTTTAAGCTAAAAACTTTCTGATTTATCTTAAAGTTAAGATCTTGAAGTTGTGAAGTTATGAATTTCAAGTTTTAAACTTTAAGATACTAAGTTCTGATTTATCTTAAAGTTAAGATCTTGAAGTTGTGAAGTTATGAATTTCAAGTTTTAAACTTTAAGCTAAAAACTTTCTGATTTATCTTAAAGTTAAGATCTTGAAGTTGTGAAGTTATGAATTTCAAGTTTTAAACTTAAGATACTAAGTTCTGATTTATCTTAAAGTTAAGATCTTGAAGTTGTGAAGTTATGAATTGCAAGTTTTAAACTTTAAGCTAAAAACTTTCTGATTTATCTTAAAGTTAAGATCTTGAAGTTGTGAAGTTATGAATTTCAAGTTTTAAACTTTAAGCTAAAAACTTTCTGATTTATCTTAAAGTTAAGATCTTGAAGTTGTGAAGTTATGAATTTCAAGTTTTAAACTTTAAGCTAAAAACTTTCTGATTTATCTTAAAGTTAAGATCTTGAAGTTGTGAAGTTATGAATTGCAAGTTTTAAACTTTAAGATACTAAGTTCTGATTTATCTTAAAGTTAAGATCTTGAAGTTGTGAAGTTATGAATTTCAAGTTTTAAACTTTAAGCTAAAAACTTTCTGATTTATCTTAAAGTTAAGATCTTGAAGTTGTGAAGTTATGAATTGCAAGTTTTAAACTTTAAGCTAAAAACTTTCTGATTTATCTTAAAGTTAAGATCTTGAAGTTGTGAAGTTATGAATTGCAAGTTTTAAACTTTAAGCTAAAAACTTTCTGATTTATCTTAAAGTTAAGATCTTGAAGTTGTGAAGTTATGAATTTCAAGTTTTAAACTTTAAGCTAAAAACTTTCTGATTTATCTTAAAGTTAAGATCTTGAAGTTGTGAAGTTATGAATTTCAAGTTTTAAACTTTAAGATACTAAGTTCTGATTTATCTTAAAGTTAAGATCTTGAAGTTGTGAAGTTATGAATTGCAAGTTTTAAACTTTAAGCTAAAAACTTTCTGATTTATCTTAAAGTTAAGATCTTGAAGTTGTGAAGTTATGAATTTCAAGTTTTAAACTTTAAGATACTAAGTTCTGATTTATCTTAAAGTTAAGATCTTGAAGTTGTGAAGTTATGAATTTCAAGTTTTAAACTTTAAGATACTAAGTTCTGATTTATCTTAAAGTTAAGATCTTGAAGTTGTGAAGTTATAAATTGCAAGTTTTAAACTTTAAGCTAAAAACTTTCTGATTTATCTTAAAGTTAAGATCTTGAAGTTGTGAAGTTATGAATTTCAAGTTTTAAACTTTAAGATACTAAGTTCTGATTTATCTTAAAGTTAAGATCTTGAAGTTGTGAAGTTATGAATTTCAAGTTTTAAACTTTAAGATACTAAGTTCTGATTTATCTTAAAGTTAAGATCTTGAAGTTGTGAAGTTATGAATTGCAAGTTTTAAACTTTAAGCTAAAAACTTTCTGATTTATCTTAAAGTTAAGATCTTGAAGTTGTGAAGTTATGAATTTCAAGTTTTAAACTTTAAGCTAAAAACTTTCTGATTTATCTTAAAGTTAAGATCTTGAAGTTGTGAAGTTATGAATTTCAAGTTTTAAACTTTAAGATACTAAGTTCTGATTTATCTTAAAGTTAAGATCTTGAAGTTGTGAAGTTATGAATTGCAAGTTTTAAACTTTAAGCTAAAAACTTTCTGATTTATCTTAAAGTTAAGATCTTGAAGTTGTGAAGTTATGAATTTCAAGTTTTCAACTTTAAGCTAAAAACTTTCTGATTTATCTTAAAGTTAAGATCTTGAAGTTGTGAAGTTATGAATTGCAAGTTTTAAACTTTAAGATACTAAGTTCTGATTTATCTTAAAGTTAAGATCTTGAAGTTGTGAAGTTATGAATTGCAAGTTTTAAACTTTAAGCTAAAAACTTTCTGATTTATCTTAAAGTTAAGATCTTGAAGTTGTGAAGTTATGAATTTCAAGTTTTAAACTTTAAGCTAAAAACTTTCTGATTTATCTTAAAGTTAAGATCTTGAAGTTGTGAAGTTATGAATTTCAAGTTTTAAACTTTAAGCTAAAAACTTTCTGATTTATCTTAAAGTTAAGATCTTGAAGTTGTGAAGTTATGAATTGCAAGTTTTAAACTTTAAGATACTAAGTTCTGATTTATCTTAAAGTTAAGATCTTGAAGTTGTGAAGTTATGAATTTCAAGTTTTAAACTTTAAGCTAAAAACTTTCTGATTTATCTTTAAGTTAAGATCTTGAAGTTGTGAAGTTATGAATTTCAAGTTTTAAACTTTAAGATACTAAGTTCTGATTTATCTTAAAGTTAAGATCTTGAAGTTGTGAAGTTATGAATTTCAAGTTTTAAACTTTAAGCTAAAAACTTTCTGATTTATCTTAAAGTTAAGATCTTGAAGTTGTGAAGTTATGAATTTCAAGTTTTAAACTTTAAGCTAAAAACTTTCTGATTTATCTTAAAGTTAAGATCTTGAAGTTGTGAAGTTATGAATTGCAAGTTTTAAACTTTAAGCTAAAAACTTTCTGATTTATCTTAAAGTTAAGATCTTGAAGTTGTGAAGTTATGAATTGCAAGTTTTAAACTTTAAGCTAAAAACTTTCTGATTTATCTTAAAGTTAAGATCTTGAAGTTGTGAAGTTATGAATTTCAAGTTTTAAACTTTAAGATACTAAGTTCTGATTTATCTTAAAGTTAAGATCTTGAAGTTGTGAAGTTATGAATTTCAAGTTTTAAACTTTAAGCTAAAAACTTTCTGATTTATCTTAAAGTTAAGATCTTGAAGTTGTGAAGTTATGAATTTCAAGTTTTAAACTTTAAGCTAAAAACTTTCTGATTTATCTTAAAGTTAAGATCTTGAAGTTGTGAAGTTATGAATTGCAAGTTTTAAACTTTAAGATACTAAGTTCTGATTTATCTTAAAGTTAAGATCTTGAAGTTGTGAAGTTATGAATTGCAAGTTTTAAACTTTAAGCTAAAAACTTTCTGATTTATCTTAAAGTTAAGATCTTGAAGTTGTGAAGTTATGAATTTCAAGTTTTAAACTTTAAGCTAAAAACTTTCTGATTTATCTTAAAGTTAAGATCTTAAAGTTGTGAAGTTATGAATTTCAAGTTTTAAACTTTAAGCTAAAAACTTTCTGATTTATCTTAAAGTTAAGATCTTGAAGTTGTGAAGTTTTGAATTTCAAGTTTTAAACTTTAAGCTAAAAACTTTCTGATTTATCTTAAAGTTAAGATCTTGAAGTTGTGAAGTTATGAATTTCAAGTTTTAAACTTTAAGCTAAAAACTTTCTGATTTATCTTAAAGTTAAGATCTTGAAGTTGTGAAGTTATGAATTGCAAGTTTTAAACTTTAAGATACTAAGTTCTGATTTATCTTAAAGTTAAGATCTTGAAGTTGTGAAGTTATGAATTTCAAGTTTTAAACTTTAAGCTAAAAACTTTCTGATTTATCTTAAAGTTAAGATCTTGAAGTTGTGAAGTTATGAATTTCAAGTTTTAAACTTTAAGATACTAAGTTCTGATTTATCTTAAAGTTAAGATCTTGAAGTTGTGAAGTTATGAATTGCAAGTTTTAAACTTTAAGCTAAAAACTTTCTGATTTATCTTAAAGTTAAGATCTTGAAGTTGTGAAGTTATGAATTTCAAGTTTTAAACTTTAAGCTAAAAACTTTCTGATTTATCTTAAAGTTAAGATCTTGAAGTTGTGAAGTTATGAATTTCAAGTTTTAAACTTTAAGATACTAAGTTCTGATTTATCTTAAAGTTAAGATCTTGAAGTTGTGAAGTTATGAATTTCAAGTTTTAAACTTTAAGATACTAAGTTCTGATTTATCTTAAAGTTAAGATCTTGAAGTTGTGAAGTTATGAATTTCAAGTTTTAAACTTTAAGATACTAAGTTCTGATTTATCTTAAAGTTAAGATCTTGAAGTTGTGAAGTTATGAATTTCAAGTTTTAAACTTTAAGCTAAAAACTTTCTGATTTATCTTAAAGTTAAGATCTTGAAGTTGTGAAGTTATGAATTTCAAGTTTTAAACTTTAAGATACTAAGTTCTGATTTATCTTAAAGTTAAGATCTTGAAGTTGTGAAGTTATGAATTTCAAGTTTTAAACTTTAAGATACTAAGTTCTGATTTATCTTAAAGTTAAGATCTTGAAGTTGTGAAGTTATGAATTGCAAGTTTTAAACTTTAAGATACTAACGGGCATAGGGGAACGTACTAAAGAAAACAATTGCTGTTTCGACCGGTTTCGACTAAATGCTAGTCATCATCAGGACTATATTGGACAAAATACATGGCATTATTAATACAATCAACAATTACACATTACAGATGAAGTTGTTACCTCAGACAGCGGATGGGACGTCTTCATATAAAGTACAAAATATATAAAACACGTGGAAGCATCCATTGGGGGAAGCCACAGTAAAAAATACTTAAAAATTAAAATGAACACAACACAAAATGAATTACTGGTCCGCAACGAAACAAAGCCAGCCATGCGAATGATAACAAATAAGACAAAACTGTTCAAACTTCAGTAAATAAAAATAACTAACAACACTATGAGCAACATAACCAAACTTAACAAAACAATTAAAAATTTTTCCCACCAAGGTTGTGCGAATGTCTTTTCACCACTCTGAGTTGAATGTGATGATTCCGATGTCCAAGGGTTTGAGCTGTGCAACGGGAAGAATCCCTTGGTGCTCCTGTAGGATGTAGTGTCATCGTCAGCTAGAGTTGAGGATATGTGTAGGCCGAAGTGGCAGGTCCATTATTTTCACTGTTGTAGAAGTGGGCCTCGTAGTAACAATTTAGGGTGTTCCTCATGTATAATCCAATAGTTCAACCACGCGTCTAACCCAATATTCAATAAAAAGTTGAATCTCGTCCCAAATGGGACGAGATTCAACTTTTTATTTAAGATACTAAGTTCTGATTTATCTTAAAGTTAAGATCTTGAAGTTGTGAAGTTATGAATTTCAAGTTTTAAACTTTAAGCTAAAAACTTTCTGATTTATCTTAAAGTTAAGATCTTGAAGTTGTGAAGTTATGAATTTCAAGTTTTAAACTTTAAACTAAAAACTTTCTGATTTATCTTAAAGTTAAGATCTTGAAGTTGTGAAGTTATGAATTTCAAGTTTTAAACTTTAAGATACTAAGTTCTGATTTATCTTAAAGTTAAGATCTTGAAGTTGTGAAGTTATGAATTGCAAGTTTTAAACTTTAAGCTAAAAACTTTCTGATTTATCTTAAAGTTAAGATCTTGAAGTTGTGAAGTTATGAATTTCAAGTTTTAAACTTTAAGATACTTAGTTCTGATTTATCTTAAAGTTAAGATCTTGAAGTTGTGAAGTTATGAATTTCAAGTTTTAAACTTTAAGATACTAAGTTCTGATTTATCTTAAAGTTAAGATCTTGAAGTTGTGAAGTTATGAATTGCAAGTTTTAAACTTTAAGCTAAAAACTTTCTGATTTATCTTAAAGTTAAGATCTTGAAGTTGTGAAGTTATGAATTTCAAGTTTTAAACTTTAAGATACTAAGTTCTGATTTATCTTAAAGTTAAGATCTTGAAGTTGTGAAGTTATGAATTTCAAGTTTTAAACTTTAAGCTAAAAACTTTCTGATTTATCTTAAAGTTAAGATCTTGAAGTTGTGAAGTTATGAATTTCAAGTTTTAAACTCAAGATACTAAGTTCTGATTTATCTTAAAGTTAAGATCTTGAAGTTGTGAAGTTATGAATTGCAAGTTTTAAACTTTAAGCTAAAAACTTTCTGATTTATCTTAAAGTTAAGATCTTGAAGTTGTGAAGTTATGAATTTCAAGTTTTAAACTTTAAGCTAAAAACTTTCTGATTTATCTTAAAGTTAAGATCTTGAAGTTGTGAAGTTATGAATTTCAAGTTTTAAACTTTAAGCTAAAAACTTTCTGATTTATCTTAAAGTTAAGATCTTGAAGTTGTGAAGTTATGAATTGCAAGTTTTAAACTTTAAGATACTAAGTTCTGATTTATCTTAAAGTTAAGATCTTGAAGTTGTGAAGTTATGAATTTCAAGTTTTAAACTTTAAGCTAAAAACTTTCTGATTTATCTTAAAGTTAAGATCTTGAAGTTGTGAAGTTATGAATTGCAAGTTTTAAACTTTAAGCTAAAAACTTTCTGATTTATCTTAAAGTTAAGATCTTGAAGTTGTGAAGTTATGAATTGCAAGTTTTAAACTTTAAGCTAAAAACTTTCTGATTTATCTTAAAGTTAAGATCTTGAAGTTGTGAAGTTATGAATTTCAAGTTTTAAACTTTAAGCTAAAAACTTTCTGATTTATCTTAAAGTTAAGATCTTGAAGTTGTGAAGTTATGAATTTCAAGTTTTAAACTTTAAGATACTAAGTTCTGATTTATCTTAAAGTTAAGATCTTGAAGTTGTGAAGTTATGAATTGCAAGTTTTAAACTTTAAGCTAAAAACTTTCTGATTTATCTTAAAGTTAAGATCTTGAAGTTGTGAAGTTATGAATTTCAAGTTTTAAACTTTAAGATACTAAGTTCTGATTTATCTTAAAGTTAAGATCTTGAAGTTGTGAAGTTATGAATTTCAAGTTTTAAACTTTAAGATACTAAGTTCTGATTTATCTTAAAGTTAAGATCTTGAAGTTGTGAAGTTATAAATTGCAAGTTTTAAACTTTAAGCTAAAAACTTTCTGATTTATCTTAAAGTTAAGATCTTGAAGTTGTGAAGTTATGAATTTCAAGTTTTAAACTTTAAGATACTAAGTTCTGATTTATCTTAAAGTTAAGATCTTGAAGTTGTGAAGTTATGAATTTCAAGTTTTAAACTTTAAGATACTAAGTTCTGATTTATCTTAAAGTTAAGATCTTGAAGTTGTGAAGTTATGAATTGCAAGTTTTAAACTTTAAGCTAAAAACTTTCTGATTTATCTTAAAGTTAAGATCTTGAAGTTGTGAAGTTATGAATTTCAAGTTTTAAACTTTAAGCTAAAAACTTTCTGATTTATCTTAAAGTTAAGATCTTGAAGTTGTGAAGTTATGAATTTCAAGTTTTAAACTTTAAGATACTAAGTTCTGATTTATCTTAAAGTTAAGATCTTGAAGTTGTGAAGTTATGAATTGCAAGTTTTAAACTTTAAGCTAAAAACTTTCTGATTTATCTTAAAGTTAAGATCTTGAAGTTGTGAAGTTATGAATTTCAAGTTTTCAACTTTAAGCTAAAAACTTTCTGATTTATCTTAAAGTTAAGATCTTGAAGTTGTGAAGTTATGAATTGCAAGTTTTAAACTTTAAGATACTAAGTTCTGATTTATCTTAAAGTTAAGATCTTGAAGTTGTGAAGTTATGAATTGCAAGTTTTAAACTTTAAGCTAAAAACTTTCTGATTTATCTTAAAGTTAAGATCTTGAAGTTGTGAAGTTATGAATTTCAAGTTTTAAACTTTAAGCTAAAAACTTTCTGATTTATCTTAAAGTTAAGATCTTGAAGTTGTGAAGTTATGAATTTCAAGTTTTAAACTTTAAGCTAAAAACTTTCTGATTTATCTTAAAGTTAAGATCTTGAAGTTGTGAAGTTATGAATTGCAAGTTTTAAACTTTAAGATACTAAGTTCTGATTTATCTTAAAGTTAAGATCTTGAAGTTGTGAAGTTATGAATTTCAAGTTTTAAACTTTAAGCTAAAAACTTTCTGATTTATCTTTAAGTTAAGATCTTGAAGTTGTGAAGTTATGAATTTCAAGTTTTAAACTTTAAGATACTAAGTTCTGATTTATCTTAAAGTTAAGATCTTGAAGTTGTGAAGTTATGAATTTCAAGTTTTAAACTTTAAGCTAAAAACTTTCTGATTTATCTTAAAGTTAAGATCTTGAAGTTGTGAAGTTATGAATTTCAAGTTTTAAACTTTAAGCTAAAAACTTTCTGATTTATCTTAAAGTTAAGATCTTGAAGTTGTGAAGTTATGAATTGCAAGTTTTAAACTTTAAGCTAAAAACTTTCTGATTTATCTTAAAGTTAAGATCTTGAAGTTGTGAAGTTATGAATTGCAAGTTTTAAACTTTAAGCTAAAAACTTTCTGATTTATCTTAAAGTTAAGATCTTGAAGTTGTGAAGTTATGAATTTCAAGTTTTAAACTTTAAGATACTAAGTTCTGATTTATCTTAAAGTTAAGATCTTGAAGTTGTGAAGTTATGAATTTCAAGTTTTAAACTTTAAGCTAAAAACTTTCTGATTTATCTTAAAGTTAAGATCTTGAAGTTGTGAAGTTATGAATTTCAAGTTTTAAACTTTAAGCTAAAAACTTTCTGATTTATCTTAAAGTTAAGATCTTGAAGTTGTGAAGTTATGAATTGCAAGTTTTAAACTTTAAGATACTAAGTTCTGATTTATCTTAAAGTTAAGATCTTGAAGTTGTGAAGTTATGAATTGCAAGTTTTAAACTTTAAGCTAAAAACTTTCTGATTTATCTTAAAGTTAAGATCTTGAAGTTGTGAAGTTATGAATTTCAAGTTTTAAACTTTAAGCTAAAAACTTTCTGATTTATCTTAAAGTTAAGATCTTAAAGTTGTGAAGTTATGAATTTCAAGTTTTAAACTTTAAGCTAATAACTTTCTGATTTATCTTAAAGTTAAGATCTTGAAGTTGTGAAGTTTTGAATTTCAAGTTTTAAACTTTAAGCTAAAAACTTTCTGATTTATCTTAAAGTTAAGATCTTGAAGTTGTGAAGTTATGAATTTCAAGTTTTAAACTTTAAGCTAAAAACTTTCTGATTTATCTTAAAGTTAAGATCTTGAAGTTGTGAAGTTATGAATTGCAAGTTTTAAACTTTAAGATACTAAGTTCTGATTTATCTTAAAGTTAAGATCTTGAAGTTGTGAAGTTATGAATTTCAAGTTTTAAACTTTAAGCTAAAAACTTTCTGATTTATCTTAAAGTTAAGATCTTGAAGTTGTGAAGTTATGAATTTCAAGTTTTAAACTTTAAGATACTAAGTTCTGATTTATCTTAAAGTTAAGATCTTGAAGTTGTGAAGTTATGAATTGCAAGTTTTAAACTTTAAGCTAAAAACTTTCTGATTTATCTTAAAGTTAAGATCTTGAAGTTGTGAAGTTATGAATTTCAAGTTTTAAACTTTAAGCTAAAAACTTTCTGATTTATCTTAAAGTTAAGATCTTGAAGTTGTGAAGTTATGAATTTCAAGTTTTAAACTTTAAGATACTAAGTTCTGATTTATCTTAAAGTTAAGATCTTGAAGTTGTGAAGTTATGAATTTCAAGTTTTAAACTTTAAGATACTAAGTTCTGATTTATCTTAAAGTTAAGATCTTGAAGTTGTGAAGTTATGAATTTCAAGTTTTAAACTTTAAGATACTAAGTTCTGATTTATCTTAAAGTTAAGATCTTGAAGTTGTGAAGTTATGAATTTCAAGTTTTAAACTTTAAGCTAAAAACTTTCTGATTTATCTTAAAGTTAAGATCTTGAAGTTGTGAAGTTATGAATTTCAAGTTTTAAACTTTAAGATACTAAGTTCTGATTTATCTTAAAGTTAAGATCTTGAAGTTGTGAAGTTATGAATTGCAAGTTTTAAACTTTAAGCTAAAAACTTTCTGATTTATCTTAAAGTTAAGATCTTGAAGTTGTGAAGTTATGAATTTCAAGTTTTAAACTTTAAGATACTAAGTTCTGATTTATCTTAAAGTTAAGATCTTGAAGTTGTGAAGTTATGAATTGCAAGTTTTAAACTTTAAGCTAAAAACTTTCTGATTTATCTTAAAGTTAAGATCTTGAAGTTGTGAAGTTATGAATTGCAAGTTTTAAACTTTAAGATACTAAGTTCTGATTTATCTTAAAGTTAAGATCTTGAAGTTGTGAAGTTATGAATTTCAAGTTTTAAACTTTAAGCTAAAAACTTTCTGATTTATCTTAAAGTTAAGATCTTGAAGTTGTGAAGTTATGAATTTCAAGTTTTAAACTTTAAGCTAAAAACTTTCTGATTTATCTTAAAGTTAAGATCTTGAAGTTGTGAAGTTATGAATTGCAAGTTTTAAACTTTAAGCTAAAAACTTTCTGATTTATCTTAAAGTTAAGATCTTGAAGTTGTGAAGTTATGAATTTCAAGTTTTAAACTTTAAGATACTAAGTTCTGATTTATCTTAAAGTTAAGATCTTGAAGTTGTGAAGTTATGAATTTCAAGTTTTAAACTTTAAGCTAAAAACTTTCTGATTTATCTTAAAGTTAAGATCTTGAAGTTGTGAAGTTATGAATTTCAAGTTTTAAACTTTAAGATACTAAGTTCTGATTTATCTTAAAGTTAAGATCTTGAAGTTGTGAAGTTATGAATTGCAAGTTTTAAACTTTAAGATACTAAGTTCTGATTTATCTTAAAGTTAAGATCTTGAAGTTGTGAAGTTATGAATTGCAAGTTTTAAACTTTAAGCTAAAAACTTTCTGATTTATCTTAAAGTTAAGATCTTGAAGTTGTGAAGTTATGAATTTCAAGTTTTAAACTTTAAGATACTAAGTTCTGATTTATCTTAAAGTTAAGATCTTGAAGTTGTGAAGTTATGAATTGCAAGTTTTAAACTTTAAGCTAAAAACTTTCTGATTTATCTTAAAGTTAAGATCTTGAAGTTGTGAAGTTATGAATTGCAAGTTTTAAACTTTAAGCTAAAAACTTTCTGATTTATCTTAAAGTTAAGATCTTGAAGTTGTGAAGTTATGAATATCAAGTTTTAAACTTTAAGATACTAAGTTCTGATTTATCTTAAAGTTAAGATCTTGAAGTTGTGAAGTTATGAATTTCAAGTTTTAAACTTTAAGCTAAAAACTTTCTGATTTATCTTAAAGTTAAGATCTTGAAGTTGTGAAGTTATGAATTTCAAGTTTTAAACTTTAAGCTAAAAACTTTCTGATTTATCTTAAAGTTAAGATCTTGAAGTTGTGAAGTTATGAATTGCAAGTTTTAAACTTTAAGATACTAAGTTCTGATTTATCTTAAAGTTAAGATCTTGAAGTTGTGAAGTTATGAATTGCAAGTTTTAAACTTTAAGCTAAAAACTTTCTGATTTATCTTAAAGTTAAGATCTTGAAGTTGTGAAGTTATGAATTTCAAGTTTTAAACTTTAAGATACTAAGTTCTGATTTATCTTAAAGTTAAGATCTTGAAGTTGTGAAGTTATGAATTTCAAGTTTTAAACTTTAAGCTAAAAACTTTCTGATTTATCTTAAAGTTAAGATCTTGAAGTTGTGAAGTTATGAATTTCAAGTTTTAAACTTTAAGATAAATCAGAAAGTTTTTAGCTTAAAGTTTAAAACTTGCAATTCATAACTTCACAACTTCAAGATCTTAACTTTAAGATAAATCAGAACTTAGTATCTTAAAGTTTAAAACTTGAAATTCATAACTTCACAACTTCAAGATCTTAACTTTAAGATAAATCAGAAAGTTTTTAGCTTAAAGTTTAAAACTTGCAATTCATAACTTCACAACTTCAAGATCTTAACTTTAAGATAAATCAGAACTTAGTATCTTAAAGTTTAAAACTTGAAATTCATAACTTCACAACTTCAAGATCTTAACTTTAAGATAAATCAGAACTTAGTATCTTAAAGTTTAAAACTTGAAATTCATAACTTCACAACTTCAAGATCTTAACTTTAAGATAAATCAGAAAGTTTTTAGCTAAAAAGTTTAAAACTTGCAATTCATAACTTCACAACTTCAAGATCTTAACTTTAAGATAAATCAGAAAGTTTTTAGCTTAAAGTTTAAAACTTGAAATTCATAACTTCACAACTTCAAGATCTTAACTTTAAGATAAATCAGAAAGTTTTTAGCTTAAAGTTTAAAACTTGAAATTCATAACTTCACAACTTCAAGATCTTAACTTTAAGATAAATCAGAACTTAGTATCTTAAAGTTTAAAACTTGCAATTCATAACTTCACAACATCAAGATCTTAACTTTAAGATAAATCAGAAAGTTTTTAGCTTAAAGTTTAAAACTTGAAATTCATAACTTCACAACTTCAAGATCTTAACTTTAAGATAAATCAGAACTTAGTATCTTAAAGTTTAAAACTTGAAATTCATAACTTCACAACTTCAAGATCTTAACTTTAAGATAAATCAGAAAGTTTTTAGCTTAAAGTTTAAAACTTGCAATTCATAACTTCACAACTTCAAGATTTTAACTTTAAGATAAATCAGAAAGTTTTTAGCTTAAAGTTTAAAACTTGCAATTCATAACTTCACAACTTCAAGATCTTAACTTTAAGATAAATCAGAACTTAGTATCTTAAAGTTTAAAACTTGCAATTCATAACTTCACAACTTCAAGATCTTAACTTTAAGATAAATCAGAAAGTTTTTAGCTTAAAGTTTAAAACTTGCAATTCATAACTTCACAACTTCAAGATCTTAACTTTAAGATAAATCAGAAAGTTTTTAGCTTAAAGTTTAAAACTTGAAATTCATAACTTCACAACTTCAAGATCTTAACTTTAAGATAAATCAGAAAGTTTTTAGCTTAAAGTTTAAAACTTGAAATTCATAACTTCACAACTTCAAGATCTTAACTTTAAGATAAATCAGAAAGTTTTTAGCTTAAAGTTTAAAACTTGCAATTCATAACTTCACAACTTCAAGATCTTAACTTTAAGATAAATCAGAACTTAGTATCTTAAAGTTTAAAACTTGAAATTCATAACTTCACAACTTCAAGATCTTAACTTTAAGATAAATCAGAAAGTTTTTAGCTTAAAGTTTAAAACTTGAAATTCATAACTTCACAACTTCAAGATCTTAACTTTAAGATAAATCAGAAAGTTTTTAGCTTAAAGTTTAAAACTTGAAATTCATAACTTCACAACTTCAAGATCTTAACTTTAAGATAAATCAGAAAGTTTTTAGCTTAAAGTTTAAAACTTGAAATTCATAACTTCACAACTTCAAGATCTTAACTTTAAGATAAATCAGAAAGTTTTTAGCTTAAAGTTTAAAACTTGAAATTCATAACTTCACAACTTCAAGATCTTAACTTTAAGATAAATCAGAACTTAGTATCTTAAAGTTTAAAACTTGAAATTCATAACTTCACAACTTCAAGATCTTAACTTTAAGATAAATCAGAAAGTTTTTAGCTTAAAGTTTAAAACTTGCAATTCATAACTTCACAACTTCAAGATCTTAACTTTAAGATAAATCAGAACTTAGTATCTTAAAGTTTAAAACTTGCAATTCATAACTTCACAACTTCAAGATCTTAACTTTAAGATAAATCAGAACTTAGTATCTTAAAGTTTAAAACTTGCAATTCATAACTTCACAACTTCAAGATCTTAACTTTAAGATAAATCAGAACTTAGTATCTTAAAGTTTAAAACTTGAAATTCATAACTTCACAACTTCAAGATCTTAACTTTAAGATAAATCAGAAAGTTTTTAGCTTAAAGTTTAAAACTTGCAATTCATAACTTCACAACTTCAAGATCTTAACTTTAAGATAAATCAGAACTTAGTATCTTAAAGTTTAAAATTTGAAATTCATAACTTCACAACTTCAAGATCTTAACTTTAAGATAAATCAGAAAGTTTTTAGCTTAAAGTTTAAAACTTGCAATTCATAACTTCACAACTTCAAGATCTTAACTTTAAGATAAATCAGAACTTAGTATCTTAAAGTTTAAAACTTGAAATTCATAACTTCACAACTTCAAGATCTTAACTTTAAGATAAATCAGAAAGTTTTTAGCTTAAAGTTTAAAACTTGCAATTCATAACTTCACAACTTCAAGATCTTAACTTTAAGATAAATCAGAAAGTTTTTAGCTTAAAGTTTAAAACTTGAAATTCATAACTTCACAACTTCAAGATCTTAACTTTAAGATAAATCAGAAAGTTTTTAGCTTAAAGTTTAAAACTTGCAATTCATAACTTCACAACTTCAAGATCTTAACTTTAAGATAAATCAGAACTTAGTATCTTAAAGTTTAAAACTTGCAATTCATAACTTCACAACTTCAAGATCTTAACTTTAAGATAAATCAGAAAGTTTTTAGCTTAAAGTTTAAAACTTGCAATTCATAACTTCACAACTTCAAGATCTTAACTTTAAGATAAATCAGAAAGTTTTTAGCTTAAAGTTTAAAACTTGAAATTCATAACTTCACAACTTCAAGATCTTAACTTTAAGATAAATCAGAAAGTTTTTAGCTTAAAGTTTAAAACTTGAAATTCATAACTTCACAACTTCAAGATCTTAACTTTAAGATAAATCAGAAAGTTTTTAGCTTAAAGTTTAAAACTTGCAATTCATAACTTCACAACTTCAAGATCTTAACTTTAAGATAAATCAGAACTTAGTATCTTAAAGTTTAAAACTTGAAATTCATAACTTCACAACTTCAAGATCTTAACTTTAAGATAAATCAGAAAGTTTTTAGCTTAAAGTTTAAAACTTGAAATTCATAACTTCACAACTTCAAGATCTTAACTTTAAGATAAATCAGAAAGTTTTTAGCTTAAAGTTTAAAACTTGAAATTCATAACTTCACAACTTCAAGATCTTAACTTTAAGATAAATCAGAAAGTTTTTAGCTTAAAGTTTAAAACTTGAAATTCATAACTTCACAACTTCAAGATCTTAACTTTAAGATAAATCAGAAAGTTTTTAGCTTAAAGTTTAAAACTTGCAATTCATAACTTCACAACTTCAAGATCTTAACTTTAAGATAAATCAGAACTTAGTATCTTAAAGTTTAAAACTTGAAATTCATAACTTCACAACTTCAAGATCTTAACTTTAAGATAAATCAGAAAGTTTTTAGCTTAAAGTTTAAAACTTGCAATTCATAACTTCACAACTTCAAGATCTTAACTTTAAGATAAATCAGAAAGTTTTTAGCTTAAAGTTTAAAACTTGAAATTCATAACTTCACAACTTCAAGATCTTAACTTTAAGATAAATCAGAAAGTTTTTAGCTTAAAGTTTAAAACTTGAAATTCATAACTTCACAACTTCAAGATCTTAACTTTAAGATAAATCAGAAAGTTTTTAGCTTAAAGTTTAAAACTTGCAATTCATAACTTCACAACTTCAAGATCTTAACTTTAAGATAAATCAGAACTTAGTATCTTAAAGTTTAAAACTTGCAATTCATAACTTCACAACTTCAAGATCTTAACTTTAAGATAAATCAGAACTTAGTATCTTAAAGTTTAAAACTTGAAATTCATAACTTCACAACTTCAAGATCTTAACTTTAAGATAAATCAGAAAGTTTTTAGCTTAAAGTTTAAAACTTGAAATTCATAACTTCACAACTTCAAGATCTTAACTTTAAGATAAATCAGAAAGTTTTTAGCTTAAAGTTTAAAACTTGAAATTCATAACTTCACAACTTCAAGATCTTAACTTTAAGATAAATCAGAAAGTTTTTAGCTTAAAGTTTAAAACTTGCAATTCATAACTTCACAACTTCAAGATCTTAACTTTAAGATAAATCAGAACTTAGTATCTTAAAGTTTAAAACTTGCAATTCATAACTTCACAACTTCAAGATCTTAACTTTAAGATAAATCAGAACTTAGTATCTTAAAGTTTAAAACTTGAAATTCATAACTTCACAACTTCAAGATCTTAACTTTAAGATAAATCAGAACTTAGTATCTTAAAGTTTAAAACTTGCAATTCATAACTTCACAACTTCAAGATCTTAACTTTAAGATAAATCAGAAAGTTTTTAGCTTAAAGTTTAAAACTTGCAATTCATAACTTCACAACTTCAAGATCTTAACTTTAAGATAAATCAGAACTTAGTATCTTAAAGTTTAAAACTTGCAATTCATAACTTCACAACTTCAAGATCTTAACTTTAAGATAAATCAGAAAGTTTTTAGCTTAAAGTTTAAAACTTGAAATTCATAACTTCACAACTTCAAGATCTTAACTTTAAGATAAATCAGAAAGTTTTTAGCTTAAAGTTTAAAACTTGAAATTCATAACTTCACAACTTCAAGATCTTAACTTTAAGATAAATCAGAAAGTTTTTAGCTTAAAGTTTAAAACTTGCAATTCATAACTTCACAACTTCAAGATCTTAACTTTAAGATAAATCAGAAAGTTTTTAGCTTAAAGTTTAAAACTTGCAATTCATAACTTCACAACTTCAAGATCTTAACTTTAAGATAAATCAGAAAGTTTTTAGCTTAAAGTTTAAAACTTGAAATTCATAACTTCACAACTTCAAGATCTTAACTTTAAGATAAATCAGAAAGTTTTTAGCTTAAAGTTTAAAACTTGCAATTCATAACTTCACAACTTCAAGATCTTAACTTTAAGATAAATCAGAACTTAGTATCTTAAAGTTTAAAACTTGCAATTCATAACTTCACAACTTCAAGATCTTAACTTTAAGATAAATCAGAAAGTTTTTAGCTTAAAGTTTAAAACTTGCAATTCATAACTTCACAACTTCAAGATCTTAACTTTAAGATAAATCAGAAAGTTTTTAGCTTAAAGTTTAAAACTTGAAATTCATAACTTCACAACTTCAAGATCTTAACTTTAAGATAAATCAGAAAGTTTTTAGCTTAAAGTTTAAAACTTGCAATTCATAACTTCACAACTTCAAGATCTTAACTTTAAGATAAATCAGAACTTAGTATCTTAAAGTTTAAAACTTGCAATTCATAACTTCACAACTTCAAGATCTTAACTTTAAGATAAATCAGAAAGTTTTTAGCTTAAAGTTTAAAACTTGCAATTCATAACTTCACAACTTCAAGATCTTAACTTTAAGATAAATCAGAAAGTTTTTAGCTTAAAGTTTAAAACTTGAAATTCATAACTTCACAACTTCAAGATCTTAACTTTAAGATAAATCAGAAAGTTTTTAGCTTAAAGTTTAAAACTTGCAATTCATAACTTCACAACTTCAAGATCTTAACTTTAAGATAAATCAGAACTTAGTATCTTAAAGTTTAAAACTTGCAATTCATAACTTCACAACTTCAAGATCTTAACTTTAAGATAAATCAGAAAGTTTTTAGCTTAAAGTTTAAAACTTGCAATTCATAACTTCACAACTTCAAGATCTTAACTTTAAGATAAATCAGAAAGTTTTTAGCTTAAAGTTTAAAACTTGAAATTCATAACTTCACAACTTCAAGATCTTAACTTTAAGATAAATCAGAACTTAGTATCTTAAAGTTTAAAACTTGCAATTCATAACTTCACAACATCAAGATCTTAACTTTAAGATAAATCAGAAAGTTTTTAGCTTAAAGTTTAAAACTTGAAATTCATAACTTCACAACTTCAAGATCTTAACTTTAAGATAAATCAGAACTTAGTATCTTAAAGTTTAAAACTTGAAATTCATAACTTCACAACTTCAAGATCTTAACTTTAAGATAAATCAGAAAGTTTTTAGCTTAAAGTTTAAAACTTGCAATTCATAACTTCACAACTTCAAGATTTTAACTTTAAGATAAATCAGAAAATTTTTAGCTTAAAGTTTAAAACTTGCAATTCATAACTTCACAACTTCAAGATCTTAACTTTAAGATAAATCAGAACTTAGTATCTTAAAGTTTAAAACTTGCAATTCATAACTTCACAACTTCAAGATCTTAACTTTAAGATAAATCAGAAAGTTTTTAGCTTAAAGTTTAAAACTTGCAATTCATAACTTCACAACTTCAAGATCTTAACTTTAAGATAAATCAGAAAGTTTTTAGCTTAAAGTTTAAAACTTGAAATTCATAACTTCACAACTTCAAGATCTTAACTTTAAGATAAATCAGAAAGTTTTTAGCTTAAAGTTTAAAACTTGAAATTCATAACTTCACAACTTCAAGATCTTAACTTTAAGATAAATCAGAAAGTTTTTAGCTTAAAGTTTAAAACTTGCAATTCATAACTTCACAACTTCAAGATCTTAACTTTAAGATAAATCAGAACTTAGTATCTTAAAGTTTAAAACTTGAAATTCATAACTTCACAACTTCAAGATCTTAACTTTAAGATAAATCAGAAAGTTTTTAGCTTAAAGTTTAAAACTTGAAATTCATAACTTCACAACTTCAAGATCTTAACTTTAAGATAAATCAGAAAGTTTTTAGCTTAAAGTTTAAAACTTGAAATTCATAACTTCACAACTTCAAGATCTTAACTTTAAGATAAATCAGAAAGTTTTTAGCTTAAAGTTTAAAACTTGAAATTCATAACTTCACAACTTCAAGATCTTAACTTTAAGATAAATCAGAAAGTTTTTAGCTTAAAGTTTAAAACTTGAAATTCATAACTTCACAACTTCAAGATCTTAACTTTAAGATAAATCAGAACTTAGTATCTTAAAGTTTAAAACTTGAAATTCATAACTTCACAACTTCAAGATCTTAACTTTAAGATAAATCAGAAAGTTTTTAGCTTAAAGTTTAAAACTTGCAATTCATAACTTCACAACTTCAAGATCTTAACTTTAAGATAAATCAGAACTTAGTATCTTAAAGTTTAAAACTTGCAATTCATAACTTCACAACTTCAAGATCTTAACTTTAAGATAAATCAGAACTTAGTATCTTAAAGTTTAAAACTTGCAATTCATAACTTCACAACTTCAAGATCTTAACTTTAAGATAAATCAGAACTTAGTATCTTAAAGTTTAAAACTTGAAATTCATAACTTCACAACTTCAAGATCTTAACTTTAAGATAAATCAGAAAGTTTTTAGCTTAAAGTTTAAAACTTGCAATTCATAACTTCACAACTTCAAGATCTTAACTTTAAGATAAATCAGAACTTAGTATCTTAAAGTTTAAAATTTGAAATTCATAACTTCACAACTTCAAGATCTTAACTTTAAGATAAATCAGAAAGTTTTTAGCTTAAAGTTTAAAACTTGCAATTCATAACTTCACAACTTCAAGATCTTAACTTTAAGATAAATCAGAACTTAGTATCTTAAAGTTTAAAACTTGAAATTCATAACTTCACAACTTCAAGATCTTAACTTTAAGATAAATCAGAAAGTTTTTAGCTTAAAGTTTAAAACTTGCAATTCATAACTTCACAACTTCAAGATCTTAACTTTAAGATAAATCAGAAAGTTTTTAGCTTAAAGTTTAAAACTTGAAATTCATAACTTCACAACTTCAAGATCTTAACTTTAAGATAAATCAGAAAGTTTTTAGCTTAAAGTTTAAAACTTGCAATTCATAACTTCACAACTTCAAGATCTTAACTTTAAGATAAATCAGAACTTAGTATCTTAAAGTTTAAAACTTGCAATTCATAACTTCACAACTTCAAGATCTTAACTTTAAGATAAATCAGAAAGTTTTTAGCTTAAAGTTTAAAACTTGCAATTCATAACTTCACAACTTCAAGATCTTAACTTTAAGATAAATCAGAAAGTTTTTAGCTTAAAGTTTAAAACTTGAAATTCATAACTTCACAACTTCAAGATCTTAACTTTAAGATAAATCAGAAAGTTTTTAGCTTAAAGTTTAAAACTTGAAATTCATAACTTCACAACTTCAAGATCTTAACTTTAAGATAAATCAGAAAGTTTTTAGCTTAAAGTTTAAAACTTGCAATTCATAACTTCACAACTTCAAGATCTTAACTTTAAGATAAATCAGAACTTAGTATCTTAAAGTTTAAAACTTGAAATTCATAACTTCACAACTTCAAGATCTTAACTTTAAGATAAATCAGAAAGTTTTTAGCTTAAAGTTTAAAACTTGAAATTCATAACTTCACAACTTCAAGATCTTAACTTTAAGATAAATCAGAAAGTTTTTAGCTTAAAGTTTAAAACTTGAAATTCATAACTTCACAACTTCAAGATCTTAACTTTAAGATAAATCAGAAAGTTTTTAGCTTAAAGTTTAAAACTTGAAATTCATAACTTCACAACTTCAAGATCTTAACTTTAAGATAAATCAGAAAGTTTTTAGCTTAAAGTTTAAAACTTGCAATTCATAACTTCACAACTTCAAGATCTTAACTTTAAGATAAATCAGAACTTAGTATCTTAAAGTTTAAAACTTGAAATTCATAACTTCACAACTTCAAGATCTTAACTTTAAGATAAATCAGAAAGTTTTTAGCTTAAAGTTTAAAACTTGCAATTCATAACTTCACAACTTCAAGATCTTAACTTTAAGATAAATCAGAAAGTTTTTAGCTTAAAGTTTAAAACTTGAAATTCATAACTTCACAACTTCAAGATCTTAACTTTAAGATAAATCAGAAAGTTTTTAGCTTAAAGTTTAAAACTTGAAATTCATAACTTCACAACTTCAAGATCTTAACTTTAAGATAAATCAGAAAGTTTTTAGCTTAAAGTTTAAAACTTGCAATTCATAACTTCACAACTTCAAGATCTTAACTTTAAGATAAATCAGAACTTAGTATCTTAAAGTTTAAAACTTGCAATTCATAACTTCACAACTTCAAGATCTTAACTTTAAGATAAATCAGAACTTAGTATCTTAAAGTTTAAAACTTGAAATTCATAACTTCACAACTTCAAGATCTTAACTTTAAGATAAATCAGAAAGTTTTTAGCTTAAAGTTTAAAACTTGAAATTCATAACTTCACAACTTCAAGATCTTAACTTTAAGATAAATCAGAAAGTTTTTAGCTTAAAGTTTAAAACTTGAAATTCATAACTTCACAACTTCAAGATCTTAACTTTAAGATAAATCAGAAAGTTTTTAGCTTAAAGTTTAAAACTTGCAATTCATAACTTCACAACTTCAAGATCTTAACTTTAAGATAAATCAGAACTTAGTATCTTAAAGTTTAAAACTTGCAATTCATAACTTCACAACTTCAAGATCTTAACTTTAAGATAAATCAGAACTTAGTATCTTAAAGTTTAAAACTTGAAATTCATAACTTCACAACTTCAAGATCTTAACTTTAAGATAAATCAGAACTTAGTATCTTAAAGTTTAAAACTTGCAATTCATAACTTCACAACTTCAAGATCTTAACTTTAAGATAAATCAGAAAGTTTTTAGCTTAAAGTTTAAAACTTGCAATTCATAACTTCACAACTTCAAGATCTTAACTTTAAGATAAATCAGAACTTAGTATCTTAAAGTTTAAAACTTGCAATTCATAACTTCACAACTTCAAGATCTTAACTTTAAGATAAATCAGAAAGTTTTTAGCTTAAAGTTTAAAACTTGAAATTCATAACTTCACAACTTCAAGATCTTAACTTTAAGATAAATCAGAAAGTTTTTAGCTTAAAGTTTAAAACTTGAAATTCATAACTTCACAACTTCAAGATCTTAACTTTAAGATAAATCAGAAAGTTTTTAGCTTAAAGTTTAAAACTTGCAATTCATAACTTCACAACTTCAAGATCTTAACTTTAAGATAAATCAGAACTTAGTATCTTAAAGTTTAAAACTTGAAATTCATAACTTCACAACTTCAAGATCTTAACTTTAAGATAAATCAGAAAGTTTTTAGCTTAAAGTTTAAAACTTGCAATTCATAACTTCACAACTTCAAGATCTTAACTTTAAGATAAATCAGAACTTAGTATCTTAAAGTTTAAAATTTGAAATTCATAACTTCACAACTTCAAGATCTTAACTTTAAGATAAATCAGAAAGTTTTTAGCTTAAAGTTTAAAACTTGCAATTCATAACTTCACAACTTCAAGATCTTAACTTTAAGATAAATCAGAACTTAGTATCTTAAAGTTTAAAACTTGAAATTCATAACTTCACAACTTCAAGATCTTAACTTTAAGATAAATCAGAAAGTTTTTAGCTTAAAGTTTAAAACTTGCAATTCATAACTTCACAACTTCAAGATCTTAACTTTAAGATAAATCAGAAAGTTTTTAGCTTAAAGTTTAAAACTTGAAATTCATAACTTCACAACTTCAAGATCTTAACTTTAAGATAAATCAGAAAGTTTTTAGCTTAAAGTTTAAAACTTGCAATTCATAACTTCACAACTTCAAGATCTTAACTTTAAGATAAATCAGAACTTAGTATCTTAAAGTTTAAAACTTGCAATTCATAACTTCACAACTTCAAGATCTTAACTTTAAGATAAATCAGAAAGTTTTTAGCTTAAAGTTTAAAACTTGCAATTCATAACTTCACAACTTCAAGATCTTAACTTTAAGATAAATCAGAAAGTTTTTAGCTTAAAGTTTAAAACTTGAAATTCATAACTTCACAACTTCAAGATCTTAACTTTAAGATAAATCAGAAAGTTTTTAGCTTAAAGTTTAAAACTTGAAATTCATAACTTCACAACTTCAAGATCTTAACTTTAAGATAAATCAGAAAGTTTTTAGCTTAAAGTTTAAAACTTGCAATTCATAACTTCACAACTTCAAGATCTTAACTTTAAGATAAATCAGAACTTAGTATCTTAAAGTTTAAAACTTGAAATTCATAACTTCACAACTTCAAGATCTTAACTTTAAGATAAATCAGAAAGTTTTTAGCTTAAAGTTTAAAACTTGAAATTCATAACTTCACAACTTCAAGATCTTAACTTTAAGATAAATCAGAAAGTTTTTAGCTTAAAGTTTAAAACTTGAAATTCATAACTTCACAACTTCAAGATCTTAACTTTAAGATAAATCAGAAAGTTTTTAGCTTAAAGTTTAAAACTTGAAATTCATAACTTCACAACTTCAAGATCTTAACTTTAAGATAAATCAGAAAGTTTTTAGCTTAAAGTTTAAAACTTGCAATTCATAACTTCACAACTTCAAGATCTTAACTTTAAGATAAATCAGAACTTAGTATCTTAAAGTTTAAAACTTGAAATTCATAACTTCACAACTTCAAGATCTTAACTTTAAGATAAATCAGAAAGTTTTTAGCTTAAAGTTTAAAACTTGCAATTCATAACTTCACAACTTCAAGATCTTAACTTTAAGATAAATCAGAAAGTTTTTAGCTTAAAGTTTAAAACTTGAAATTCATAACTTCACAACTTCAAGATCTTAACTTTAAGATAAATCAGAAAGTTTTTAGCTTAAAGTTTAAAACTTGAAATTCATAACTTCACAACTTCAAGATCTTAACTTTAAGATAAATCAGAAAGTTTTTAGCTTAAAGTTTAAAACTTGCAATTCATAACTTCACAACTTCAAGATCTTAACTTTAAGATAAATCAGAACTTAGTATCTTAAAGTTTAAAACTTGCAATTCATAACTTCACAACTTCAAGATCTTAACTTTAAGATAAATCAGAACTTAGTATCTTAAAGTTTAAAACTTGAAATTCATAACTTCACAACTTCAAGATCTTAACTTTAAGATAAATCAGAAAGTTTTTAGCTTAAAGTTTAAAACTTGAAATTCATAACTTCACAACTTCAAGATCTTAACTTTAAGATAAATCAGAAAGTTTTTAGCTTAAAGTTTAAAACTTGAAATTCATAACTTCACAACTTCAAGATCTTAACTTTAAGATAAATCAGAAAGTTTTTAGCTTAAAGTTTAAAACTTGCAATTCATAACTTCACAACTTCAAGATCTTAACTTTAAGATAAATCAGAACTTAGTATCTTAAAGTTTAAAACTTGCAATTCATAACTTCACAACTTCAAGATCTTAACTTTAAGATAAATCAGAACTTAGTATCTTAAAGTTTAAAACTTGAAATTCATAACTTCACAACTTCAAGATCTTAACTTTAAGATAAATCAGAACTTAGTATCTTAAAGTTTAAAACTTGCAATTCATAACTTCACAACTTCAAGATCTTAACTTTAAGATAAATCAGAAAGTTTTTAGCTTAAAGTTTAAAACTTGCAATTCATAACTTCACAACTTCAAGATCTTAACTTTAAGATAAATCAGAACTTAGTATCTTAAAGTTTAAAACTTGCAATTCATAACTTCACAACTTCAAGATCTTAACTTTAAGATAAATCAGAAAGTTTTTAGCTTAAAGTTTAAAACTTGAAATTCATAACTTCACAACTTCAAGATCTTAACTTTAAGATAAATCAGAAAGTTTTTAGCTTAAAGTTTAAAACTTGAAATTCATAACTTCACAACTTCAAGATCTTAACTTTAAGATAAATCAGAAAGTTTTTAGCTTAAAGTTTAAAACTTGCAATTCATAACTTCACAACTTCAAGATCTTAACTTTAAGATAAATCAGAAAGTTTTTAGCTTAAAGTTTAAAACTTGCAATTCATAACTTCACAACTTCAAGATCTTAACTTTAAGATAAATCAGAAAGTTTTTAGCTTAAAGTTTAAAACTTGAAATTCATAACTTCACAACTTCAAGATCTTAACTTTAAGATAAATCAGAAAGTTTTTAGCTTAAAGTTTAAAACTTGCAATTCATAACTTCACAACTTCAAGATCTTAACTTTAAGATAAATCAGAACTTAGTATCTTAAAGTTTAAAACTTGCAATTCATAACTTCACAACTTCAAGATCTTAACTTTAAGATAAATCAGAAAGTTTTTAGCTTAAAGTTTAAAACTTGCAATTCATAACTTCACAACTTCAAGATCTTAACTTTAAGATAAATCAGAAAGTTTTTAGCTTAAAGTTTAAAACTTGAAATTCATAACTTCACAACTTCAAGATCTTAACTTTAAGATAAATCAGAAAGTTTTTAGCTTAAAGTTTAAAACTTGCAATTCATAACTTCACAACTTCAAGATCTTAACTTTAAGATAAATCAGAACTTAGTATCTTAAAGTTTAAAACTTGCAATTCATAACTTCACAACTTCAAGATCTTAACTTTAAGATAAATCAGAAAGTTTTTAGCTTAAAGTTTAAAACTTGCAATTCATAACTTCACAACTTCAAGATCTTAACTTTAAGATAAATCAGAAAGTTTTTAGCTTAAAGTTTAAAACTTGAAATTCATAACTTCACAACTTCAAGATCTTAACTTTAAGATAAATCAGAAAGTTTTTAGCTTAAAGTTTAAAACTTGCAATTCATAACTTCACAACTTCAAGATCTTAACTTTAAGATAAATCAGAACTTAGTATCTTAAAGTTTAAAACTTGCAATTCATAACTTCACAACTTCAAGATCTTAACTTTAAGATAAATCAGAAAGTTTTTAGCTTAAAGTTTAAAACTTGCAATTCATAACTTCACAACTTCAAGATCTTAACTTTAAGATAAATCAGAAAGTTTTTAGCTTAAAGTTTAAAACTTGAAATTCATAACTTCACAACTTCAAGATCTTAACTTTAAGATAAATCAGAAAGTTTTTAGCTTAAAGTTTAAAACTTGCAATTCATAACTTCACAACTTCAAGATCTTAACTTTAAGATAAATCAGAACTTAGTATCTTAAAGTTTAAAACTTGCAATTCATAACTTCACAACTTCAAGATCTTAACTTTAAGATAAATCAGAAAGTTTTTAGCTTAAAGTTTAAAACTTGCAATTCATAACTTCACAACTTCAAGATCTTAACTTTAAGATAAATCAGAAAGTTTTTAGCTTAAAGTTTAAAACTTGAAATTCATAACTTCACAACTTCAAGATCTTAACTTTAAGATAAATCAGAAAGTTTTTAGCTTAAAGTTTAAAACTTGCAATTCATAACTTCACAACTTCAAGATCTTAACTTTAAGATAAATCAGAACTTAGTATCTTAAAGTTTAAAACTTGCAATTCATAACTTCACAACTTCAAGATCTTAACTTTAAGATAAATCAGAAAGTTTTTAGCTTAAAGTTTAAAACTTGAAATTCATAACTTCACAACTTCAAGATCTTAACTTTAAGATAAATCAGAAAGTTTTTAGCTTAAAGTTTAAAACTTGAAATTCATAACTTCACAACTTCAAGATCTTAACTTTAAGATAAATCAGAAAGTTTTTAGCTTAAAGTTTAAAACTTGCAATTCATAACTTCACAACTTCAAGATCTTAACTTTAAGATAAATCAGAACTTAGTATCTTAAAGTTTAAAACTTGCAATTCATAACTTCACAACTTCAAGATCTTAACTTTAAGATAAATCAGAACTTAGTATCTTAAAGTTTAAAACTTGAAATTCATAACTTCACAACTTCAAGATCTTAACTTTAAGATAAATCAGAACTTAGTATCTTAAAGTTTAAAACTTGCAATTCATAACTTCACAACTTCAAGATCTTAACTTTAAGATAAATCAGAACTTAGTATCTTAAAGTTTAAAACTTGCAATTCATAACTTCACAACTTCAAGATCTTAACTTTAAGATAAATCAGAACTTAGTATCTTAAAGTTTAAAACTTGCAATTCATAACTTCACAACTTCAAGATCTTAACTTTAAGATAAATCAGAACTTAGTATCTTAAAGTTTAAAACTTGAAATTCATAACTTCACAACTTCAAGATCTTAACTTTAAGATAAATCAGAAAGTTTTTAGCTTAAAGTTTAAAACTTGAAATTCATAACTTCACAACTTCAAGATCTTAACTTTAAGATAAATCAGAAAGTTTTTAGCTTAAAGTTTAAAACTTGAAATTCATAACTTCACAACTTCAAGATCTTAACTTTAAGATAAATCAGAAAGTTTTTAGCTTAAAGTTTAAAACTTGCAATTCATAACTTCACAACTTCAAGATCTTAACTTTAAGATAAATCAGAACTTAGTATCTTAAAGTTTAAAACTTGCAATTCATAACTTCACAACTTCAAGATCTTAACTTTAAGATAAATCAGAACTTAGTATCTTAAAGTTTAAAACTTGAAATTCATAACTTCACAACTTCAAGATCTTAACTTTAAGATAAATCAGAAAGTTTTTAGCTTAAAGTTTAAAACTTGAAATTCATAACTTCACAACTTCAAGATCTTAACTTTAAGATAAATCAGAAAGTTTTTAGCTTAAAGTTTAAAACTTGAAATTCATAACTTCACAACTTCAAGATCTTAACTTTAAGATAAATCAGAAAGTTTTTAGCTTAAAGTTTAAAACTTGCAATTCATAACTTCACAACTTCAAGATCTTAACTTTAAGATAAATCAGAACTTAGTATCTTAAAGTTTAAAACTTGCAATTCATAACTTCACAACTTCAAGATCTTAACTTTAAGATAAATCAGAACTTAGTATCTTAAAGTTTAAAACTTGAAATTCATAACTTCACAACTTCAAGATCTTAACTTTAAGATAAATCAGAAAGTTTTTAGCTTAAAGTTTAAAACTTGCAATTCATAACTTCACAACTTCAAGATCTTAACTTTAAGATAAATCAGAACTTAGTATCTTAAAGTTTAAAACTTGAAATTCATAACTTCACAACTTCAAGATCTTAACTTTAAGATAAATCAGAAAGTTTTTAGCTTAAAGTTTAAAACTTGCAATTCATAACTTCACAACTTCAAGATCTTAACTTTAAGATAAATCAGAAAGTTTTTAGCTTAAAGTTTAAAACTTGAAATTCATAACTTCACAACTTCAAGATCTTAACTTTAAGATAAATCAGAAAGTTTTTAGCTTAAAGTTTAAAACTTGAAATTCATAACTTCACAACTTCAAGATCTTAACTTTAAGATAAATCAGAAAGTTTTTAGCTTAAAGTTTAAAACTTGCAATTCATAACTTCACAACTTCAAGATCTTAACTTTAAGATAAATCAGAACTTAGTATCTTAAAGTTTAAAACTTGCAATTCATAACTTCACAACTTCAAGATCTTAACTTTAAGATAAATCAGAAAGTTTTTAGCTTAAAGTTTAAAACTTGCAATTCATAACTTCACAACTTCAAGATCTTAACTTTAAGATAAATCAGAACTTAGTATCTTAAAGTTTAAAACTTGCAATTCATAACTTCACAACTTCAAGATCTTAACTTTAAGATAAATCAGAACTTAGTATCTTAAAGTTTAAAACTTGAAATTCATAACTTCACAACTTCAAGATCTTAACTTTAAGATAAATCAGAACTTAGTATCTTAAAGTTTAAAACTTGAAATTCATAACTTCACAACTTCAAGATCTTAACTTTAAGATAAATCAGAAAGTTTTTAGCTTAAAGTTTAAAACTTGAAATTCATAACTTCACAACTTCAAGATCTTAACTTTAAGATAAATCAGAAAGTTTTTAGCTTAAAGTTTAAAACTTGCAATTCATAACTTCACAACTTCAAGATCTTAACTTTAAGATAAATCAGAACTTAGTATCTTAAAGTTTAAAACTTGAAATTCATAACTTCACAACTTCAAGATCTTAACTTTAAGATAAATCAGAAAGTTTTTAGCTTAAAGTTTAAAACTTGCAATTCATAACTTCACAACTTCAAGATCTTAACTTTAAGATAAATCAGAAAGTTTTTAGCTTAAAGTTTAAAACTTGAAATTCATAACTTCACAACTTCAAGATCTTAACTTTAAGATAAATCAGAAAGTTTTTAGCTTAAAGTTTAAAACTTGAAATTCATAACTTCACAACTTCAAGAT
Organism: Podabrus alpinus; assembly: GCA_932274525.1. Lineage (NCBI taxonomy): Eukaryota > Metazoa > Arthropoda > Insecta > Coleoptera > Cantharidae > Podabrus > Podabrus alpinus. The sequence continues at coordinate 273,235 of CAKNZV010000122.1, forward strand.
CTTAACTTTAAGATAAATCAGAAAGTTTTTAGCTTAAAGTTTAAAACTTGCAATTCATAACTTCACAACTTCAAGATCTTAACTTTAAGATAAATCAGAACTTAGTATCTTAAAGTTTAAAACTTGCAATTCATAACTTCACAACTTCAAGATCTTAACTTTAAGATAAATCAGAAAGTTTTTAGCTTAAAGTTTAAAACTTGAAATTCATAACTTCACAACTTCAAGATCTTAACTTTAAGATAAATCAGAAAGTTTTTAGCTTAAAGTTTAAAACTTGAAATTCATAACTTCACAACTTCAAGATCTTAACTTTAAGATAAATCAGAAAGTTTTTAGCTTAAAGTTTAAAACTTGAAATTCATAACTTCACAACTTCAAGATCTTAACTTTAAGATAAATCAGAAAGTTTTTAGCTTAAAGTTTAAAACTTGCAATTCATAACTTCACAACTTCAAGATCTTAACTTTAAGATAAATCAGAACTTAGTATCTTAAAGTTTAAAACTTGAAATTCATAACTTCACAACTTCAAGATCTTAACTTTAAGATAAATCAGAACTTAGTATCTTAAAGTTTAAAACTTGAAATTCATAACTTCACAACTTCAAGATCTTAACTTTAAGATAAATCAGAAAGTTTTTAGCTTAAAGTTTAAAACTTGAAATTCATAACTTCACAACTTCAAGATCTTAACTTTAAGATAAATCAGAACTTAGTATCTTAAAGTTTAAAACTTGAAATTCATAACTTCACAACTTCAAGATCTTAACTTTAAGATAAATCAGAAAGTTTTTAGCTTAAAGTTTAAAACTTGCAATTCATAACTTCACAACTTCAAGATCTTAACTTTAAGATAAATCAGAACTTAGTATCTTAAAGTTTAAAACTTGAAATTCATAACTTCACAACTTCAAGATCTTAACTTTAAGATAAATCAGAAAGTTTTTAGCTTAAAGTTTAAAACTTGAAATTCATAACTTCACAACTTCAAGATCTTAACTTTAAGATAAATCAGAAAGTTTTTAGCTTAAAGTTTAAAACTTGCAATTCATAACTTCACAACTTCAAGATCTTAACTTTAAGATAAATCAGAAAGTTTTTAGCTTAAAGTTTAAAACTTGCAATTCATAACTTCACAACTTCAAGATCTTAACTTTAAGATAAATCAGAAAGTTTTTAGCTTAAAGTTTAAAACTTGAAATTCATAACTTCACAACTTCAAGATCTTAACTTTAAGATAAATCAGAACTTAGTATCTTAAAGTTTAAAACTTGCAATTCATAACTTCACAACTTCAAGATCTTAACTTTAAGATAAATCAGAACTTAGTATCTTAAAGTTTAAAACTTGAAATTCATAACTTCACAACTTCAAGATCTTAACTTTAAGATAAATCAGAAAGTTTTTAGCTTAAAGTTTAAAACTTGAAATTCATAACTTCACAACTTCAAGATCTTAACTTTAAGATAAATCAGAAAGTTTTTAGCTTAAAGTTTAAAACTTGCAATTCATAACTTCACAACTTCAAGATCTTAACTTTAAGATAAATCAGAACTTAGTATCTTAAAGTTTAAAACTTGAAATTCATAACTTCACAACTTCAAGATCTTAACTTTAAGATAAATCAGAAAGTTTTTAGCTTAAAGTTTAAAACTTGCAATTCATAACTTCACAACTTCAAGATCTTAACTTTAAGATAAATCAGAACTTAGTATCTTAAAGTTTAAAACTTGAAATTCATAACTTCACAACTTCAAGATCTTAACTTTAAGATAAATCAGAAAGTTTTTAGCTTAAAGTTTAAAACTTGCAATTCATAACTTCACAACTTCAAGATCTTAACTTTAAGATAAATCAGAACTTAGTATCTTAAAGTTTAAAACTTGAAATTCATAACTTCACAACTTCAAGATCTTAACTTTAAGATAAATCAGAAAGTTTTTAGCTTAAAGTTTAAAACTTGAAATTCATAACTTCACAACTTCAAGATCTTAACTTTAAGATAAATCAGAAAGTTTTTAGCTTAAAGTTTAAAACTTGAAATTCATAACTTCACAACTTCAAGATCTTAACTTTAAGATAAATCAGAACTTAGTATCTTAAAGTTTAAAACTTGAAATTC